>VKON01003541.1:141890-183697 GCA_009741485.1 Malurus cyaneus samueli | reverse complement strand
AGTCCTGGCACTGTCTGAGCTGTGCTGGGGGGCTGTGGCGATGGGGGCCCCCAGGGCCCCCCCCGTGCTGTCCCCAGCCCGCAGTGCCCTGTGTGCCGCCGTGTGCCCCTCCCCGTGGTCTCTGGCTTTCACAACATTGTTTCTCCCCCTCTCTCGTTCCCCCATCTCCGCCCCCCCATCCCCGTCCCCGTGCCCCTCGCCCCCATTCCATCCCCCACCCTCTGTCCCTCTCGTCTCCCATCACACGTTGCTCGGCTCTGTGCGTGTCCGTGTGTCCATCGGTGTGTCCGTCCGTCCCACCGCTGCCCCTCGCTCGCTGCCCCCCATCCCCGCACCCTTCGCCCTCTGTTTTGCCCCCCACACCCATCCCTGTCCCCAACCGCCCCCGTATCCTCCCATCCCCTGCTCCTGCCTCTTTCCTCCCACCTGATCCCCCTCCCCGCCTCCCTCTTTCCCTCATCCCACTTGCCAACCCGCCCCCACTTTTCCCTCACCCTGCCCTCGCTCCCACCCCCTGCCCTCCATCTGCACCCCTCCACCCATCCCGCCCCCCCCCCCTTTGCCCCTCCCCCCCCTCCATCCGCCCCCTGCCCACCCTCCCGTCCATCCGCCCCCGCCCCCGTTGTTTTGCAGTCACTGTGTCCATGAGCTCTTTGCCCGCGTTCCTCCACCCATCACTTTGCCCCTGAGCAGAGGGAGCCGCAGGTCAGTATCTGGGGGGGGCCGGGGGGCCGTTTCCCCTCGCAGCCCCGCCCGCGCAGCCCCGCTTCCCGGCCCCGCTCCGCTCCTCAGAGCCCCGCTGCGGGGTTTTCTCCTCACTCTTTTTTTCTCCCTGCCCCCTTTTTTGCCCCCCGTTCACAGGAAGTCGCCCCTTCCCCCACACCCGCTCCCCCAGCCAGGCGGGCTCCCTTCACCCCCATTCAGGCTCTCATCCCCTCGCTCCTTCCCTCTTTCTTCTTGTCTCGTCTCCATCGCCCCCGCCCCCATCCCCTGTTCCCCCCCTCCCGTGAGTCCTGTCTGGGGTCCCGGGCACCGCAGGGATGGGGGGGCTCCCGTGGGGGACAGAGGGAGGGCACAAAAGCACCATTGGGGTGACCCCGTGGCTCTGTGCCATGGTTGGAGCTCGCCTGGTGGGCACTGAGGGTGACCCCCCAGGCAGTGACCATCCGGGGATGAATGTCCAGCAGTGACAGTGACCACCCAGGGTGACCCCCATGCAGTGACCTCAGTGACCACCCAGGATGACCCAGATGACCCAGAGATGACGCCAGGCAGTGACCACCCAGGGTGACCCCCAGGCAGTGACCACCCAGGATGAATGCCCAGGCAGTGACAGTGACCACCCAGGGTGACCCCAGAGCAGTGACCACACGGGATGATCCCAGGTGTGACCCATGGTCAGTAACCCGCTTGGAGTGGCCACCCTGGGATGAATTCCCAGCCAGTGACCACCCAGGGTGACCCCCAGGCAGTGACCACCCAAGGGATGATCCAGAGGTGTGACCTGTGGTCAGTAACCCCCTTGGAGTGACCCCAAGGGATGACCCCACGACAGTGACATCCCCCTCAGAGGTGATGCCCCCCAGGAAGGAGTGACACCCTCAGGGATGACCCCTCCCTCAGGCAGTGACATCCCCACGGGTGTCCCCCAGGCAGTGACTCACCCTGGTGGCACTGTCCCCAAGGGTCACCTCCCTGGGTGACCACCCCAGGTGGTGACCACCCCCAGGGGTGATGCCCCAGGGATGACCCCCCTGGCAGGGGTACAGAGGGGTTGCCACGCACAGCACCCACAAATCAAGGTCACCCCTTGCTGTGGTCAGTACCCCCCAGGACCCCCGCAGTGGGGGTCACCCCTTGCTGTGGTCAATTCCCCACATTGGGGGGTCACCCCTTGCTGTGGTCAGTACCCCCAGGACCCCCGCAGTAGGGTGGGGGTCGGTTTGCAGGTGCAGGTCCTGGGCAGGGGCTGTGGGCGGTGAGGGGGCCGTGTCCCTCTGACCCGGCTCCCGTTTGCACGCAGCCACTGCATCCAGCAGATCCTGGAGGCTGTCCTGCACTGTCACCAGATGGGGGTGGTCCACAGGGACCTCAAGGTAAGTGCTCCCCCAAATCTGTCCCCCTGCCCAGCTCTTGGGGTCCCTGAAGGGGTGCCTGAAGGGGTTCTGGGGGCTCACCGAGATCTCACTGGGTTTGGGGGATCCCCTCACCTCAGCGCTCCCAGTTTCCATCTCTCTTTTCTGGGGACACACATGTGCTCCCCGAGTTGTGGCACAGCTCTGCGGTGCTGGGGGGTCTCCCTGTGACCCAGGGGAGTGTCACTGGGGATGGGGTGACAGTGGGTCAGGGGGCACAGAGGGAGGATGGGTGGGACACAGGGGGATGCTGGGACAAGGCCCATGGGACAAGGATACCCTGAGCTGGCCCTGAGCTGGCCATGGGGCTGTGCAGTGTGGCACCCTGGGCCACCCACGGCCACAGCCCCGTGGCACAGAGCAGCTGACGGGCGGGACCTGCTTGATGGCCACTATAAACCCCTGTGCTTGCCCCATCCTTCCTCTCCCTCCCCACCCACGTCCGTGCCCGGTGCTCGCTGTGCCCGGTGCTCGCCGTGCCCGCTGACCACACAGCCGGAGAACCTGCTCCTGGCCAGCAAGTGCAAAGGGGCGGCCGTGAAGCTGGCGGACTTCGGCCTGGCCATCGAGGTGCAGGGGGATCAGAAGGCCTGGTTCGGTGATGACTGCCTCCACTGCCCGGCACAGCCCGGCCACTGCCCGCACACAGCCCGGCCACTGCCGGCACAGCCGGCCACTGCCCAGCACAGCACCAGCCACTGCCCAGCACGCACGGCCACGCCAGCACAGCCCCGCCTGCCAGCACAGCCGGCCACTGCACACAGCCGACCACTGCCCCAGCACAGCCGACCACTGCCGACACAGCCCGGCCCACTGCCCAGCACAAGCCCGGCCACCGCCGCCAGCCGACCTGACACTGCCCCAGCACAGCCCGGCCACTGCCACAGCCGACTAGCCCGGCCACTGCCCAGCACAGCCACTTTGCCCAGCACAAGCCGACCACTGCCCAGCCAAGACCCCGGCCACTGCCCAGCACAGCACCTGACCCACTAGCCCAGCACAAGCCCGGCCACACTGCCACAGCACAGCCGCCACCACTGCCCAGCACAGCCCCGGCCACTGCCCAGCACAGCCCGGCCACTGCCCGGCACACAGCCGCCAGCGCGCAGCCCCGCACATGCCCAGCACACTGCCCACACCCAGCCACAGCCTCGGCCAACTGCCCGCTGGCCACGAGGGCCACACCTGACACTGCCCAGCCACCTGGCCACTGCCAGCCTGCCACTGCCGTCATCAGCACAGCCCGCACTGCGCCAGCATCTGCTCGGCCCTATGCCATGTGGTCCTGCCTCACCGGTGCTGTGCGTTGTCCTCCTCTGCCATGTCCCCTCATTTCATTGAGTCCCTGCTCTGTTCCCCAACTGCATGGTCCGGATGTCCCTGTCCACAGCCCGTCCCATCCAGCGGCAGAGGGGAGCACGAGAAGGGGAACGGGGGGAGGGCCCACCCCACCCAGCAGCAGGAATGGGCCAGGGAGGGTCACCATCATGGGGGGCGAGGGGCTGCACCCCCTCCCTCTGGGAGCCCCCTGCCTGCCTGGCTGGAGCTGCCCCACCCCCGCAGCCCCCCATGTGCAGGGCACGGGTGCGGGGGTGTCCGGGCTTTAGGGGGTGCGGGGGGGGGAAGGCTCACCTGGCATCAGCCTCGCTGTAGTACTCCCGCGCCACGATGTCCTCGAAGAGCTCGCCACCCGTCACCCTGAAACACAGCCGGGCACCCATGTCACCCCGAGACCCCCCCGGGAGCCCCCAGCACCCCCCGAGGCCCCCCGGAGCTCTGGGAGCCTCCCGCATCACTCACAGGTCAAAGACAAGGTAATGGAACCCCTCCTCGGAGATGCTGTCGTGGAGCCGCACTGTGGGGACCAGATGGGGACAGGGACAGGGTCAGTCAGCCCCCCGAGGACTCCCTGCCCCTACAGCCACTGCGTGTGGCACATGTGTGTGTCTGTGTCACATGCAGCCCGCACACACCCACAGCCAGTGTCGCAAAGGGGACACCCAGAGGGACCCCATGGTGGGATCCCATATGTCACCAGGGTGGCACCCAGCACATCCCCCCTATGGGGATGCCTAGAGGAACCTCGGGGTGGCACCCCAAATGTCACCAGACCCCCAGCATGTCCCCTATAGGGGAACCCAGGAACCTCGGTGTGGGACCCCAAATGTCACCAGAGTGGCACCCAGCATGATCCCTATGGGGGAACCCAGCAGGACCCCATGGTGGGATCCCATATGTCACCAGGGTGACACCAGCATGTTCCCCATGGGACACCAAGGAACCCAAGGTGGACCCAAATGTTACCAGAGTGACAACCAGCATGTTCCCTATGAGGGAACCCAGAGGAACCGAAGGTGGGACCCCAAATGTCACCAGGGTGACATCCAGCATGTCCCCTATGGGGACACCCAGTGTGTCCCTCGGGTGGCCTTCAGCAGGACCCCAGGGTGGGACCCCATACACCCCCAGAGGGACACTCAGGGTATCCCCAGGGTGTCACAGAGGGTGTCCCTGGGTAGCCTCCAGCGTGTCCCCAGGTGTGACACAGGGTGTCCCTGGGTGGCCCAAATATGTCCCCAGGTTGTCACAGTGTCCCTGGGTGGCCCCAGCCCAGCGAAGTGGCCCCACACGGGTCCCCAGCGATGTCCCCAGCGATGTCCCCGCGGTGTCCCCAGCGGTCACTCACCGATGTTGGAGTGCTTGAGCAGCCGGCAGATCCGCGCCTCGCGCTCCAGCTTCTGGTGGTCTGGGGGGCAGCGGTCAGGGGCACCGGCCCTGCCTCCCCCTCCCCATCCCCCTGCCCCTCCCCGGCCCAGCCCAGCCCCACCCCGGCCAGAGGGGCCCGAGGTGCCACGGGGGACAGGAGGGCACTGTGGGGTGTGACACGGGGGGCAGGGCTGCACCTGGGGGCTTCTGCACGCGTGCCTGGGTGTGCACATATGCATTTGTACATGCATGTCTGGGTGTGCACATGTGCGTTTGTGCATGCGTGTCTGGGTGTGCACATGTGTGTTTGTGCACGTGTGTCTGGGTGTGCAATGTGTGTGTGCGCATATCTGGGTGTGCATATGTGGGTTTGTACACGTGTTTGGGCATGTGCATATGTGTGTGCACATGTCTGGGTGTGCACAAGTGGGCTTGTACACACGTGTCTGGGTGTGTCGTGTGTGTGTGCATGTGTGTCTGGGTGTGTGCATTTGTGTGTGCACACATGTCTGGTGTGCACAAGTGTGTATGCATGTGTGTCTGGGTGTGCACAAGTGAGCTCGTACATGCATGTCTGGGTGTGTGCATGTGTGTTTGTGCACACGTGTATGGGTGTGTGCGTGTGTTTGTGCACACATCTGGTTGTGTGCATGTGTGTGCACACGTGTATGGGTGTGCACCTGTGGGGTGTGTCTGGGTGTGTATGTGTGTGTGTGCATGTGTCTGGGTGTGCACACGTGCAAGCGTGTACAGGTTTGCGTGTCTGTGCACATGGGTCAGGTGTACATGTGGACACACAGGCAGGCGTGCACGCACCATGCAGATGTGCACCGGTGCGCGTGTTTACACGTGAGCCTGTGAGTGAGACTGTGCGTGTACACACGTATGGATGGGTGTGCACACGTGTACAAGCACCTGTGATGGGTGTGTGCGGGTATCCGTGTCCTGCGGTTGTGCACACACCTGGGTGTGTCTGTGTGTGCAGCTGTACAGCTCTGCAGTCACACGGGTGTGAGTATTACACAGGTGCACACGTGTGCACAGCTGCACCCACATGCATTGCTGCACCTGTGTGTGTGTGTGATGTGGAGTGTGCAACTGTAGCACCCGCATGTGCAGGAGTGTGCAGGCGTGTATATCTGTGCAGCTGTGCCTGTGTGTGTGTGTGTGTGTAATGTGGAGTGTGCAGGCGTGTGCAGACGTGCAGGTGTGTACATCTGTGCAGCCGTGCCTGTGTGTGACTCCACACATGTCACTACATGAGTGCACGCGTGTCCCTGTGTGTGCAGCTGCACCTCTGTCTGTGTGTGCACACGAGGGCATGCAGACACATGTGTGTGTGTACCTGCTCACACACCTCTCTGCACACGTGTGTGTATGTGCACACACACAGTCCACACACACGTGTGCACCCCTCTGCTCACTGCTCACACCTGTGCATACAGCCCCGGACACAGACACACACATGTGCACGCACAGCACACACAGCTCACACACACACGTGCACACAGAGCACACAGCTCACACACACATGTGCACACAGAGCACACACAGCTCAGACACACGTGTGTACACACAGCACACACACACGTGCACACAGAGCACACAGCTCACACACACATGTGCACACAGAGCACACACAGCTCAGACACGTGTGTGCACACACAGCACACACACACGTGTGCAGAGCACACACATACACATGCACACGCAGCTCACATACACACGTGCAGAGCACACATAGCTCACACATACATGTGCACATACAGCTCACAAACACGTGTGTGCACACAGTGTCACACCTGCACACACTCAGTGTCACACATCCCACATCTGCACACAACTGCACACCGTCAGTGTCACACACCTGCACACACCCACACACACCGTGTCACACATCCCACACCTGCACACACCCAGTGTCACACACCCCACACCTGCATACCCCCACAGGGTCACACATCTCACACCTGCACACACTTGCACACACACACACACCTGTACACACCTGCACACACCTGTACACCCCCACAGTGTCACACCTGCACACACCTGCCCCCACCCCACCCCACCACACCCACTCTGCTCCCTGCACACGCACATGCACGCACACACTACTGACGTGCACACCCACACACCCTGTCTGCTCACACCTGTGTGTGCACCATGCACACACACAAACTCAGGCACCCCCTGCTCACAAGCGTGCACACCCACACATGTGTGCACACACACTCCATAAACACACACATGGGCCTGCACCATGAACACACCTGTGCACATACAGAGCTCACACCTGTGCACACACCTGTGCACACAGAGCTCACACCTGTGCACACACACAGAGCTCACACCTGTGCACACACCTGTGCACACAGGTCACATATGTGCACACACAGCTCACCCCTGTGCACACACAGAGCTTACATCTGTGCACACACTTGTGCTCACACAGAGCTCACACCTCTACACACACTCAGGTTTCCCCCATTGCTCATGTATGCACACACCCACCATCACACACCCTCCCATCTACACACTGCACACACCTGTGCACACACACAGCTCACACCTGTTCACACACACTGCACACACCTGTGCACACACACAGCTCACACCTGTGCACACACACAGAGCCACACCTGTCAACACGTACACTCGTCACACAGGTCACACATATGTCACACACAGCTTCACACCTGTTCACCACACACTGCACACACACTGTGCACACACAGCTCACACCTGTGCACACACCAGCTCACCCTGCACACACTGCACACCTGTGCACACACCTCACAACGTGCACACACA
Organism: Malurus cyaneus samueli; assembly: GCA_009741485.1. Lineage (NCBI taxonomy): Eukaryota > Metazoa > Chordata > Aves > Passeriformes > Maluridae > Malurus > Malurus cyaneus. The sequence goes on along the minus strand of VKON01003541.1, from coordinate 176,042 downwards.
CAGCTCACACCTGTCCACACACACTCAGGTATCCCTCACTGGTCACGTGTGCACACATCCACCATCACACACCCCATGTAACACTGCACACACCTGTGTGCACTCTGCACACACCTGTGCACACACCAGCTCACATACATGTACACACAGAGCTCACACTTGTGCGCTTGTGCACATACAGCTCACACCTGTGCACACACACTCAGGTTTCCCCCATTGCTCATGTATGCACACACCCACCACCACACACCCTCCCATCTACACACTGGGCACACCTGTGCACACACAGCTCACATACGTGCACACACGGGTGCACACACAGAGCTCACACCTGTGCATACACAGCTCACATACGTGACCACACACTGCACACATAGGTGCACACACAGAGCTCACACCTGTGCGCACACAGCTCACACCTGTACACACACACTCAGGTGTCCCCCATTGCACACACCTGTGCACACACAACTCACACCTGTGCACACACAGATCACATATGTGCCCACATTGAACACACCAGTGCACACACACAGCTCACACCAGTGCACACACAGCTCACACACAGCTCACACCTGTGCACACACAGCTTCACAGCACAGCTCACACTCTGTGCACACACAACTCAACGCGTGCACACACAGATCACATATGTGCCCACATTGAACACACCTGTGCACACACAGCTCACACACAGCTCACACCAGTGCACACACAGAGCTCACACCTGTGCAACACAGCTCACACACAGCTCACACCTGTGCACACAGCTCACACCAGTGCACACACACAGCTCACACCTGTGCACACACAGCTCACACACAGCTCACACCTGTGTGTGCACACCCCTCCCCTGCCATCTGCTCACACCTGCAGGACACCCCTCAGGGACAGAGGAAGTTCTGAGGAGCCCCGGGGGGGGCAGCAGGGGGGGATAACGGGGATGGGCAGGGCCAGACCCAACCCCCCGGAGCATTCCCACCCATCGCGCGTCACCCGGTGTCACCAGCACCGCCGGGGTCACAGCTGTCACGGGTGTCACGGGTGTCACCGGCACCGGGGCCATCAGAGGGGTCACAGAGGCACCGGGGGTTGTCACAGGGAGCGGCCCCCTCGGGTGGCAGGGGGGTCTCGGGACACCCAGGGGATCTCGGGGATCCTACCTCTGGCTGAGAGCTTTTTGGTGTTGATGATCTTGGCAGCGTACTCATGGCCAGTGCAGAGCTTGACGCAGCGCCGGACCACCGAGAAAGCCCCCCTGGGGAGGGACAGGCTCAGCGCGCCCCCAAGCACATTTTGGGGGGCTGGGGGAGGCTGGGGAGGGGGCTCCCACCCGTGACTCAGCAGCCGAGGCCGGGGGCTGCACCTGCAGTGACTCAGCAGCGGGGGTGAACCCCGACACGGGGGGGCTGCGGGGCACCGGGGTGGCACCGGGGGAAGGGGCTGCGGAGGGGTCGGTGCCGTGCGGCGGGGGATCGCGGCAAGGAGCCAGCACCGGCAGCTCGTTGCCATGGGGACAGTGGGTGGCCCGGATGGCGGCAGTGGCCGTGGTGGTGGTGGCGGTGATGGTGATGATGGTAGCGGTGGTGACAGCGGTGACAGCGGTGACGGTGGCAGCGGGCAAAGGAGCCAGCTGTCAGAACAGGGAGCTGGCACACCCCAGGGACAGGGACACAGCCGAGGGAACCGTGGCCGTGCCCACACCGGGCACAATCACCCGCAGCCTCTCCAAGTGCCACCAGCACCTGTCCCCCTTCCAGGACCCGTGTCCCCGCACATCCCCGGCCTGTCCTCTGCCCGACAGGCCCCTCCCCGTGGGGGGGTCAAGGCAGCGTCAGGACACGCGGAGAGGATCCCCACAACAGCCTGGGGACACGGCTGAGACCGGCAGCGCCCCAGTCCTGCCAGGGACAGAGCGCCGTGCGGGATGTGTGCCCGGGCAGGGCCTGGCTGTCCCCTGCCACTGTCCCCTGGCTGTGCCCTGCCACCGTCCCACGGCCCCTCGGACACCACGGGCCCCGTGCTGGCCAGAACAGAGGGGACCCTCTCACCACCGGCAGAGAAAGCAGGGGTTCCCAGGGCCTGGCAGCCCGGACCCCTCCCTTCCCCATGTGGCCACCGGCACAGGGGACACGGTGGGTGCCACCCCCTGAGCGGGGGGCACAGTCAGGGCCTCGGCCATGCCTCAGTTTCCCCCCGGCCAGAGCAATGTCCCCCCCAGTCGCGGTGAGGGGGGGACACATGCGCGATGGCTGACAGGCTACACCGAGAGATGGGAGGGGGGGAACGGGACCACATCGCCATGGCAACCGGGATGGGCTGGATTTTGGGCAGGCTGGAGGAACAGCCCCCGATGGCACCATGTTCCCCCTACTGGTACCCCCAAAGGGACCACGACCACCCCTGCAAAATATTCCCCCGATATTGGGGAGGGGGGGTGTACAACCCCCGCACCAAAGGTCTGACCCTTCCCGCCCCCCCCCGCCTCATTTTAATTCTCCCAATCCCTGCCCGTGGATGGGGGGGAAACTGCAACCCCCATGGCCTTGGGGGCAAATGAACCCTCTGAAACAGCTCTGCTTCAGCTCCCCAAAACACCCACCCGGGGGGGTCGTGATGTGGGGGCACATCTGGGGGGTCAGAAGGATTCAGGGGGGCGCAGGGGACCTGGAGTGTTTAAGGCCGGGGCCCAGGAGGGCTGGAGTCTAAAAGACCCAAAGGGGGAGTGGATTTGGGGAGTTATATAAGGCCCAAAAGGTCTAATAGGGATGGGGGATGGGGTATAAGGACCAGAGGGGAGAGGGATTGGGGGGTGTCTGTGGGTGGGGGATCTATGGAAATAGGGGGGGCTGAAATCCATCAGGGTGAGGGCAAGGGGTCCTGAAAGGGGAGGAGGAGGTCTAAAAGGAGCAGGTGCCTATAAATACTCAAGGATGGTCTGGGAAATGGGGTCTTTTATAGGGGGGCAGTAAGGACTGGGGAGGGGGATCGATCAGGAATGGGGGCAGAGGGTTGGGTGGGCTGCAGGGACCAGGGGGTCTGTAAGGGCTGGGGGGTTGGGGGTTTGTAGCAGCTTTGGGGGATCTGAAGCGATGGGGCTTTATAAGGACCAGGGAATGTGGGGGAGGGGGCTGTCTGTAAGGATGGGGGGTCTGTAAGAATGGGAGTTCTGCTGGAACAAGGGGCTTTAGGACTGAGGGGTCTGCAGGAGCCAGATTAGGAATGCTGGGGGGATCTGTGAGACTGAAGGGGTTAAGGAGGAATTGGGGGGGGTCTGTAAGGATGGAGGGTCCATAGGGTGAAGGGCAGCTATGAGACTGAGTGAGGGGTCTCTAGGGGCAGGTGACTGGGGATTGCAGGGGATCTGGGGGGATAGAGGAGGGGTCTGGGGTGAGCAGGGCTGGGGGGATGAGGACAGATCCGGGCAGTCCGTAAAGATGAGGGTCCGTAAGGATGGGGGAGCCTCGAGGGGGCTGCAGGGACTGGGGAGGGTTATGGGAGGGGGGCCCGGAGGAGCGGAGGGGTCCGAGCGCCGGGGAGGGCTGGAAGGCCCCAGGAGGGGGCGGTATAAGGGGTGGGGCCAGTGGGGGGCAGGCAATACCGGGGGGAGGGCAGTACCGGGGGGGGCTGGGCAGGGCCGGTCCCGGAGGGGTGGGCGGGGGGCCGGTCCCAGGGGGCTCGGGGGGCCAGTCCCGGGTGTCCCATCCCGGGGGGGGAGGGGGGGGGATGCGTCACGTCTGCACCGAGCGGCTCCCGAGCCCGGGCAGCGCCCCCCGCCCCCGCCGCGCCCCCGGGCCGGACCGGGACCGGGGCCGGGGCCGGTGCCGCCGCCCTTACTTGCGATCTCCTCGTAGAGCTGGTACTCGTCGGTGAAACGGTGCAGGGCACGGTGGTGGCCATGCTGCCGCCGCGCCGCGCCGCAATGAGCCGCCCCGGCACCGGCTCCGCTCGGCTCCGGCTCCGCCCGGCGCGGGGGGCGGGGGGAGGCGCCGGCCGGGGAGGCTCCAGCCGGGACAGCCCCCGCCGCCCCCCGCCCCGGGATCCCCCCCAGCCCCCTCCCGGGGCACCCCTCCACCCCGGACCTGCCCCCGCTCGCCGGGGGATCCCCTGGTCTCCACAAGGGCCCCATAACCGCTCCCCCAACCCCGGGACCCCTTTATCCCAAATTACCCCGGGAGTGGGGGACAGAGCTCCCCATCCCTAAAGGCCCCATATCCGGACGCCCTTCCGGATTCCCTAACAGCCCGTGTCCGGACTCCCTCTGACGGATCCCCCCAGGACCCAAACCAGACTGACACCCCACACCCCCGCAAGGACCCCACATCCGGACCGCTCCCAAGAATCTCACACCACCCCCCCTCCTCAAAGACCCCGAGTCTGCATCCCCTCCGGATCCCACACTCTCCCCCTAAGGGACCCCAATATCCCCACAGCTCAAAGACCCCAAATCCGTGCCCAGCGTACCCCTCTTGCCCCCTATTCTCCCCAATACTGAGCCCCCCCCCTCCCGCACCGATGTCACCCAAACAACCCTCGGGCTCCAACCCCTCCCTAAGCAAAACACCCCGGGAGAGGATTTGAGGGGGGCAAATCCCCCCCCCCCGCTTCCCCCAAGGGCACCTTGAAGCCCCAATGTCAGCAGCATGATGGGGAGGGGGATTTTGGTGCGGGGAACACACAAAAGGCCACCCCAAAGAGCAGCGGGGGTGTCCGGGCCAGCGGGGGGCCCCCAGCCGGAGGGTGGGTGGGTGGGCACGGTGGTGGCGGGCGGCTGGCGCTGCCGTTGCCATGGGGACCGTGGGCGGCGGGGGGGCCGGGGGGGCCCGGTGTGCGCATCAGCACCGGGAGATGCCGGTACCGGCACGGGGGAACAGGGGGAGACAGCCGGGGGACACCTCTGCGGGTGGGGACCCCACAACACCCACCTGTCAAACCCACCCGCCTTCGGCGATCCCATATCCCCCCTGCCCCAAGGATACAAAATCTCAGCAACTCTCCCAGGGGATCTATACCACACCCCAGGCACCCCAAAATCCAGCCCCCCGGCTGGGATCCCATATTCCGACATCCCCACGCCCAAGGAACCCATAAATCCAGCCCTCCTCGGGGTATCCTATTATCTAGCCCCTCCCAGGAATCTCAAGATCCACTCCCTCCGCCCCCAGGAATCCTATACCACACCCAAGGACCCCAAATTCTGCTCTCCCCCCAAATCCCACACCCACCCCAATGTCCGGAGCCCAGACAGACACCTCGGGCACCCTGCTTGGTGACCCTGTCCTTGTCCCATAACCAGGCACACTCATCTCCCGGGGGTGGCACCGAATCACTCACAGGCGCCACGGTGAGACGTGTTTATTGCAAACTGGGGGGGTGGCAGGGGGGTAGGAGAGGGAGAACCAGACAAGGCCATCACCGGGGACCCCCAGCCCGCACACCCCAGGGTGGAGAACCGGTAGGAAGCTGGGAGAGCCAGGCTGGGCCTAGGTAATCCCCGCTCTCAGACCCCAAAGCACCAAACCAGGGAAAGCCGTCCGTTTGTGAGGCTCCTGCCCAGCTGCTGGCCATGAGGGATGGCCCCTCCATCCACCGGGGCTCTGGGGAACACCCCACTGCTCCCTGATGAAGGGGGAGCCAACCCTGGGGCATGGCTGCGGTCTCTGCCACCCCCGGCTGACCTGACAGCCCTCCAGCGAGGAGTGAAAGCGGGGGAAGCCTTTTCCAGAGCTGGGTAGAGGGCAGGGGCAGCACAGCCCCCCGGGATACCCTGGAGCAGGGCTGGTAACGGGATTTGGGGGTGCCAGCGGGGCAGGGCGTGGGCAGAGCAGGCAGGGGCAGGCTCCCCCATCCCTGCTGCCCACAGCCAGCACCCATCTGCACCCATCTGTGAGAGGCACAGCTGCCCAGCGCTGGGGCAGGGAGGGCTCCGCATCCCTAGAAACCCCAAAAGCAGCATCCTCAGCCACCAAAAATAATAATTATGTCACCCAACGCGACCCAACACGCTCCCGCTATTCCGGAAAAACACGGCGCGTCGGCAGCGCGAGGGGAGGGGAAGGGAGGGGAGGGGAGGAGAGGGGTCCTGGTGCCCAGGTTGCCGTGGTTACAGGATGTAAATGTGCCCGCTTCCTCAGGCATCCCCACACAGCACGGATGGGCGCTGGCAGCGCGGATCGCAGAGTCCTGGGCACTGGCGAGGGTGCGAGGGTCCTGCTGAGCGTCCGGGGGCGGAGGAGCTCTCCTCTCTCTCCTCTCTCTCCTTTCCCTTCTTTATTTTTTCAGTTGTTTTTTTTTGCCACTGTCAAAACTGGACGGCGCCGGGGGAGATGTTGAACATGGAGGGGTCGAATTTCTGGCCGCGGAACGGCGAGCCCTCGGTGTCCCAGCCCTTCTTTAACATCTCGTGCACCTTCTGCAAAGAGGCCACAGCCTTCCGTCAGCCAGCCCGGGCTGACCCCAAACTGTCCCCACACCCCTCGCTCATCCCACAGGCCAGCTGACCCACGGGAGGGGTGTGGGCAGAGCTGCCCTCACTGCCAAGGGCACACAGAGCTTCTGTGCTCCCCTTGCTGCTGGGGAAGCACCGGGCAGTTCCTGGTGCCCAGACCCGTGTGGGTCCATCCCTGAGCAGGGCCAGCTTGGCAGAGTGGCACAGGGGTGTCCCTGCTACAGGGGATCGAGGCTCACGGGCGCTTGCCAAGGTGCCAGAAAAGGGAAGATGGTGCACGGCAAAAGATCCATTAGCAGAACCTCACACCCCCCAAAAATGTTAAAGTGGGGGGACACTGTGTGAGGAGGAGCTCTGAGGTGAGCTACGGGACCCGTTTTCCTGGGGATGGGATCCTTGAAGGGCGGGTGGCACAGGGTAGCCAGCACCTACCAGCTCATGGCTCTGGGGCTTGCCCTGCAGCTTCTGGTGGTAGTCGAAGGTGAGGCGATCGAGCACGGCGTGCTCCTCCTCATCCACCGTGGCCATGGAGCGCTCCTTGTTGATCTTGTCAATGTCGATCTGCTCCTCTCCCTCCAGGATGGCGTTCCACCAGTACTCATCCCCCTTGTTCAGGTTGATCTGGGGACAAGGTGTGGGTCAGCCGTGGGGACAGGAGCCCCTGTCCTGCCCAGGATGTGGGACCCCTGTCCTGCCCGGGATGTGGGACCCCTGTCCTGCCCAGGATGTGAGACCCCTGTCCTGCCCAGGATGTGGGACCCCTGTCCTGCCCGGGATGTGGGACCCCTGTCTGCCCGGGATGTGGGACCCCTGTCCTGCCCAGGAGGTGAGACCCCTGTCCTGCCCAGGAGGTGGGACCCCTGTCCTGCCCAGGATGTGGGACCCCTGTCCTGCCCAGGATGTGGGACCCCTGTCCTGCCCGGGATGTGGGACCCCTGCCCACCTCAGCTCCAGGGTGCAGATGCAGAGTTCAGCTGCAGTGCCCACACCATCATGGGGCTTGCCCACAAATGCAAGTCCAGCTCAAACCAATGCAGCCTCACAGCTGGCAGAGGGGGAGGGATGCTCGTGCCTCCCTCCCTCAGCAGCCAAAGGCTTTGCACAACCCTGCTGTGGCCCCCAGGGCTGAAATCTCAGCCCATGTATGGCTCAAAGCCAGGACTAGTGGCCCCCAGTGGTGCCCGCAGAGGGGTGACACTGGCTTGGGGCTGCACACAGCAGCAGTGACACAGCTCAGGACTGTCAGATGAGGAGGCCACGTCTGCTGGAGGATGGGGCCAGGGCTCCTGATGTGGTAGTGCAGCTATCTTGCCTTTCCCTTACCCAGAAGGAACCTTGGCCTCACCTCCCCTGGCACTGGCTTGGTGGGTGGCACCATTGGTGGCCAGGACACAACCTGTGCCACCCCTGCCGACAGCCAGCCGGCCAGCAGCTGCTTCCCATGGCACTGCAGCTCAGCAGCAGCCCCGGAGGGATGGACCAGGAGAGGGGATATCTCCTTGCTCCAGCCAACATCCCCATTTTCCAACTGGGAAAAGCCACCAGCTGTAGCCACAGGCATTCCTGATGGCAGCGCCTCGAATGGCAGTGCCACCTGGCCAGCATGGGGCCAGCACGGGGCACCCTGCAACTCTGAGCTGCTTTTTGTTTTTCCAGGAAGAGTGGGCTGCTTCCTCCCGTGTTATTTTAGCACTAATCCCAGCAGCAGGGCAGATTTATGGCATTCGTCGGCCTCTGCAAAATCATCAATAAAGGCAGACAATACAATTTGCTCAAACCTCCCTGGAAGCTCAATGGCTCTGGAGGAGAGAACGTGGACAGCCATTCCTGTTAGGGAGCCAGGCTCCTCTGCAGTGTGAAGGAAAGGAACCAATTAATACAGGAGGGGGTGGCTGGGGTTTAATCCTTCTGGGAGAGCGGAGCTGGTAAAATATTCCAGCTTGGGAAAGGTGTTAGTTTTTCCAGCTAGACAGGCATGCTTGTTCTCCTTTTAATTGCACAGTTCCACTTCAGAGGGGAGGGAGAGCCACTGAGCATTTGCTCCTGGGTTTCCCAAGCCTGGGTGGGGAATGGAGGAGCCCCCAGAACGTCACCCCCTCAGACAGAAAGCAAAGTGAAGGGGCAGCAGTCCCAACTGTTCCACACCTGCAGCAGGAGCACCCTTGAGGCTCCTCAGGGTTTGGAACACGGGAGATGTCCCCATGGTGCTGCTGCCAAGGTGTGAGCTTCCCATGGCATGGCTTGGCACATCCCTACCAGAGCCAGCCTGCTGGCACAGGGATGGACCAGCACTGGAGGAGTTCAGGCATCACCCCAGCTCCATCCCAGAGCAAGAGGGGATGAAAACCCCATCCTGGAACACCGGAGATGGGAATCCACTCCCCCTCCCTTTCCTACCAAACTCCTTTCCTCCACTGGCACCCTGCCACCACCTGCACACCTCTGCAGCCTGCCTGGGGTAATCTGTTCATCCCTCCTCATTCCAGGGGGAAAGCTGTCAGTGGGACTCGCTCCAAAGCAGGAGCCCCAGTTTCTAAATGAAATGCCTATGGGCCAGGGCAAAGGTCACTCTGCCCCTGTGAGTCTACGCAGTTCAAGTCACCTCAAAAGTCATTGGGACATGTTTAGGGGGACAGAGGAGGCAGCAGTGCCCTTCTCAGCAGTACGTGGAGTTTGTGTAGTCCTGGAGGACTTGCCAGACAGGTCCCACCTCCAGGATGGGGGACACAGATTCCAATTGCCCGGACCCTTTCTGCTGATGTTCCTCGTGGATCCAGGCCCGGGCGGTGATGGAGATGCACTTGGTTCCCACACAAGCACTTTGGGTGCCCAAAGGTGGAGCTAAGGGAGAGCTGAGAGGCCATGGCAGGTTTCTGGGTGGTTCCCACGGGTGCCAGCCCTCACCCACCCACGGAGGAGGCTCAGCTGACAGAGCCCCAGGTGGCTGCGGGCACCCAGGGGGCTCCAGGAGGGACAAACACTGACATGGCTACATTTCTCACGTGGAGACGAGGCAAAGCTTTGCCTGCACTTGACACTGCTGCTCTGTTTTCAGCCAACAGCTCTGGCTGACCCCCTCAGGGCCCCAGAGATGCTGAGAGCCGCTTGCCAGAGAAAGGATGAGCTCCCTGCAGTATGCCCGTGCCCTCAGGCAGATTTCAGCTCTGTCTGGTGAGTCCCAATGGGGTAAAAGCCCAGCTGAGTCTTTTGGGGCACACAGGGAGGCAGGAACAGCCTGTGCAGTGCTGGCCTGAGGAGAGGGAGGCTTGCAGGAGGCACACCCCAGTGCTCTGTGTGAAGCTGGCAGTGTCCCCCTGCCGAAGCGCTCACTTCCCACAGCTGGAGTCCAAGATAGGAGCTCTCAGTTGTGTCAGGGTGAGATGGCTGCTGATGTCCTCCTGAAAAAGCACCAGGGCCACGATGGATTGCAAGGAGGACTGCTGCAGGGACAATGGGACACTCAGCAGGAGAGACCCTGCAGCAGGTGACGGCATGGACACAGCGTCATGTCCCATCCCCACACCCTGCTGGCAAGGTCACAACCCCTCATTGTCAGTGCTGGGCTTCACAGCAGCACAAGGTTTCCTCTCTGATCCCAAATATCTTGTCAAAGGTAGAAAGATGCTGCCAAGGGGTGTAAGTAGGTTTTGGGAAAACAACCTCGCTCTGCCTGCTTTCCTGTTGGAACCACGGCAGCCAAAGTCACTTCAAAAAGCACTGAGAGGTGTTTAGGGGGACACAGGAGGCTGCAGTGTCCCTGCCCAGGGACAGGGCTGAGCACCACTGAGTCGTGTCCCCTCAGCCTCGTGGCTCATGGGATGACAAGCCAAGACTGTAATAAATGTTCAAGGCAGGACTTGCTGACAAAAGCCCGAGCGTGGAAAACAAAGGCTGAGAGGAAGAGAAAAAGAGAGGGAATGGAAGAAAAATCCTCCACAATGAAAATAATACCAAAAGGAGTTGTGCACAACACCCAGTGGGGATTGCTAAAAACAGCGAGGTTATTTTAATCTCGCTTTCAACAAGCGAGCGGGTGTGACAGAGAAGGGAGAGCACAGGGATGACACCCAGGACCAGGGCACAGTGTGGCACAACCCTGGCACAGAATCCTGAGCAGGAGGTGTGGACAGGCCCCTGCCCCACATCAGCAGAGCACTCTGCTGCCATGCACACGGGTGTGCCAAAGGATCAGATGAGAAACATGTTGGTGTCAGGCTGGACTCCAGCTGGGACAACTCCATGGGGCAGCAGGGGGAAGGCAGAGTGGTCTCTGAATGCTGGTGAGGGGAGTTTTGGGGCTGCTGGAGTGTGAGTGACATAATGAAGAGTACACATGAATAAGAACACCAGGCAGGATGGGGGAAGAAGAGCTAGGAGGGGTTGGAAGGCAAAATCATCTTCCCAGGATAAGAGCTGGAGAGGAAGTGTCTGCTCATGGCCCACCCATAAATGGCAACCCAGAAGGGAGCCAGGAGGAGGTAGAGGAGGCTGAGGACAGTGGAAAAGCTGTTACAGCAGCCTCCTGAAGAGTTTGGGGATATTGATGATCCCTGACATGTCCTGCAAGAGCGCATGGCACACAATGGCCTCTCTGCACAGAACTGAGACCTTTTCAGATTCTGCTGCAGGGACCCCCTCAATTCAGAGACCGTGAACGTGCAGCAGGGACAGGGCCACCAAGGTGTCCCAAGCTGTCCCAAGGCAGGCAGCATCTCCTCAGAGCATCCCAGTGCTGGCACTGGGTGAGTTCAGTTCTGGCCACATCCACACCCTGCCTGGGTCCCACAGAGGGAAGCCAGGCCCTTGCAGCACCTTGCAAAAGGGACACAGCCCAACTGCTTTGTTTGGAGCTCACGTGGAGGGGCACAGAAAGGGTCCACAAACCCCAATGGCCCCATGCAGACACTGAATGAAGCAATGCATTATCACAAAGGAGGGTGTCTCCTGATGAATGAACTGGGAGGAGGCGCAAACCACTCCTGGCTACTCAGCGCATGGGAAAAGGAGCTGCTCTTGGGTGAGAATTACTCACTCTGCTCCAGTTACCTTACAATTCTTCAAGAGAGAGCTCATCCCACCATCAATATGTTGGCAGCCAGCTGGAGATCCTCACAAGCCTGGGCTCTGTGCTATCCGAGGCACACTCTGGGGTTGGGGGTGACAGGTCCACCCCACTCCCACTGCCCACAGCCCCTGCAGGAGGCACCAAACCTCGCTCCACCCTCACCAGTGCCAGCCTCTGATGGGCACTGAAGAGACTCTGCCTCCCTTGCTGATCCTGGCAACACCCACTGAGGACTTCCATCCACGCTGTGGAGCATCCACTCATTGGGCCACCTCCTCTTCAATGGGTTTACGCCTTTCCAGGATTGTTTCTTTTGCCAGATAAGCTAATTTTCAAGATGTTTATGAATATTTACAACATGCAGGTTAAGGATGACATTGTCACATCGTTTCAACGGCCCAGCAGAGGCAGAGAAGCTCCTGGCCCTTGCAGGGACCTCACTCTTCTAGCACTAGCCTGTCACTTGTGGGACATCCCTGTGGATCAGCAGCGGTCAAGTGGCACCATCCACAGGATTCCTGACTCTGGAGGCACAATCCCACTCCATTTTCCACTGTGGGGGCTTGGATTTGGGTGCTCATCTGCTGCCACCCTTGTGCCACAGGGAGAAAGGCTTGAAGCCAGCTCCCTCCCTCCCAGGGACAGCATGTCCCCTCCTGGGTCTCACACTGCCTTGGGATTTCTGAAACTCTCTTGGAAAAGCCTCTGGATGGAAATGGATAGGGCAAAGGTGGTCACAGGTAGCAAAATCCCATTCCCACTCCACCCTGGCTCCCAAACTGGCACAGGAGTTTGGAAACTGTTTGACACTCGAGATCCCAGGGTTCTGGGCAGAACTCCCATAACAGCTCCAGCTGTGAACATGGTTGAACTCACACCCTCAGCCTGCACATCTGGAGCACATCAGGAATGAGGCTTGGGACTGGGAACCCACCAGTAACACACAGGTGGGCACCAGCAGCCCTCAGAGCACCTGGACTGGGATGATTTGGGGCAGCAGGCACACAGCAAACCACAGGAGGACAGGAGGCAATGGAGGAGCCACGGTGTCCACATCCAGCAGGGTAAGCAGGAATCCCATGGCAGGACAGCAAGGAATGGTGGGGAACAGGCACCTGCCGAGATGCTGGGGTCAGAGTGGGGCCAGGAGAGTCAGAAGCAGAGTCAGCAAGGGCAGGTGGGCAGGACCAGCACCACGGAGCAGGGCCACACGCTGGGATTGAGGACACTGACCACTCCTAAGAGATGGCTCTGCTGCCTTGGTGTGGCTGGAGCTGGGACCCTCTGGCCAGCCTGACAGATGTGCTGCCCAGCCAGCACCCTGAGAGGCAGCTCAGGAGCAGGAGGCAAGGCATGGCACACAGGCAAGGGCAGCATGAGCCAGATGTTGGGCAGGCAAAGCCAGACACATCCAGAGCTGGTTTAAACTTGCAGCTGCTGCAGTTTCTGAGGTCAAGAGCAGACCACCCTTACCAAAACACACTTCCCAGGCTCCAGACTCCACAGGGAACTCTCTGTGTTGATCTTGTGGGTGAGTTTCCCTTCCATGAGGACGTGTTGGCTGCTTCCCTCCAGCACTGCCACACGGATGGCACTGCTGCTGATATCCACAGACACCTGGAAACAAAGAGAGACACAATAAACTGGAAGGTTCCTGCTTGCCATCTCACAGTGCAAGCTGGGCTTTGGGGTCAAGTGCACTCACAGGGGATGAGAGAGAGAAGAGCTTACAGCTCTGCCTGGAGCAGCAGGGTGGGAATCCTGCTGTTGTCACACAGCAAACAGTGACAGTTTGGAGAAGAGAGGGAACCTCTCCTGGAAGGAAAAGCAGCACAGCCCAGCAACTGGGGCAGCCCTTGAAGGATTTAAGGCAGCTGGTTCTACCCTGTGCCTCAGTTTCCCCACAAAGAAGACCAGCAATGCTACAGGTCTCCACACAGAATTCAAAGGTTGGGCACCTTACTTGCTGTGAGAGAGCTCGTTAGGGGTGTGCCTGTCCATCACTGTGACAAGCTGTGATGATGAGTGTGTCATCCTGACAGCTGAGCAGGGGCAGTCTGGGGGCTCCAACACCAGGGCAGCAGCAGGTGATCCCCTCTTTGCTGCACCATGCTGAAAGCACACTCCTTGGCTCTGTCTCTGCTGCTGGAGCCAGCCCTGGGCTCGGCCAGGCCTCCCGTCGGGTGTGCAAGGAGTGGCCACGCACAGGAGCGTGGCTGCGGCACGGTTTGGCTGCTCCTGCCACGGGGGCAGCTCTGTCCCCAGGAACGGGGCCAGCTCCCGCCCACAGCAGCCATATGGGGAACCCTGCTCCGACCTGCCATGCAGGTGACATGGCTGTCCCCTGGGGAGACAGAGGCAGGCTGTGACAGGCATGCGGTACCCTCGGTCTCCGGAGAGACCATATGTTCTCTCTTGTCCCCTCTGGCCCTGAGGTGCCACCAGCAGAGCCCGTGCCAAGCCAGGGGATGGAGGGAGGACCTGGCTGGGAACGGGCAGGATTGTGGCCCCCGGCGCTGGCCCGAGAGGAGGAGACTGCAGTGAGATTTGCCTGCATTCTCTCCCAGAGTTCCCCCAGATCTTCCTCCCGCTCTGCAGATCTCATTTGAAATGTTATTACATTATCCATTACCTAGGAGACTCCCAGCAGCTCACTAGCTCCACGCAGGCAGAAGACAGGCAGAGCTGCTCCAGCCGGGAGGGCACAGGCACGGCGGCTGTGTCTGACTGATGTCACCTGGCTGCAGCTCCCAAAGCTGCTGTGTGCTCCAGCAGGGGCAGGGAAGGACCAGCACAGGCAGCACAGAGTGACAGAGCAATGGCTGAGAGCAGGACACGCTCACAGGGGTTGGGGAAAGGACACGAGGAGGTGACAAGGACAACTGGCCGTCACCTGGCATGTGGCTGTGGACAGCTCTACAAGAGCAGCTGTTCTGGGATGAAAACACCTGCAGAGAAGGTGTTCCATGGAAGGATCAGCCCCCTCCAGACCAGTGCTGAGCCCTCACTGTGGAGATGAAGCACGGAGATGAGGCTCTGCCCTCTGCTGTCACTGTCCCTTCAGGTCCCCAGGTGCAGCGACAGAGCTACTGATGCTGGGCTCTCAGCACAGTACAGGGCCAAGGGGAAAAAAGCAAGGTGACTCCCAAGTCACCTTCTAGGGGGAAATTCTTTGGGATGTGGAGGGCCAGGGAAGCTGGAGACACAGAAGGCACAGGTGCAGCATTGTGTCAGTGAGATCCACGTGGACAACAACAACCACATGGGAGAGAGGGTTTATTCACAGGTGGCTGCACAAGGTATCTGGCAGGGCCAAGGGATGCCTTTTAGGTGGGAGAGGGAGCAAAGCAATGGGAGAGGGAGCAAAGAAACCCAAATAGGAGATCCAGACTGGGAATCCTTCACCTGGGCACTTCCCTGTGCAAGCAGCCAGCGTGAGAAGCAAAATCTGCTTCTACCTGCACCTGACAAGAAAGGTCCCACACAGGGGGACCACACAGGGGTAGGGACAGGGACAGAGCATGCCCCACTGCAGAGGAGTGGAGTGACACGTCTGAGAGGACTCACAGACATGAATGTGCACAAGGTGGTACCTGTGGACAGCCCACACCTGGGGGAAGGCCAAGAGCAACCCACAACACTCCAACACCTCTGCAGCTGCCTGTCCCTCCCACATGCTCCCTGTGAGCACCTCTGCTCCCCCTAACACCTGGCTGCTCCCAAGGAAAGGCAGCTCTCATCTGTGTGCTGTGGCCTTTCCACCACGGTGATTCCTGTGCACACTGAATGCCCACGCCCGCCCACGCAGCTCAAACAAGCAAATGCAAACCCAGAGTGGAACTGAGCTCATCTGCTCTGAGTCCAGCAAAGAGAGAGGCCTGCAGTCATGATCTCTATTTAATCACTCAGATCCGTGGGTCTCTGCTGCACCCATAAGTGGATCAGAGAGGTGGGGACCATGGAGGAAGATGCTCCCACCTACCCAATCGCCCACTGCTGCTCCAAAGACACCTGAGCTCCATACAAGGAAACCTTCAGCAGCTCACCAGAGCAAAAAATGTGCCACAGCAACAGCCTGAATCCCAAAAAGTGTCATAAGGAACACTGTGAGCAACGTTAGAGTTGGGTGCACTCTGAGCCCAGGGATCAAATGGGGAGATTTTTAATTTCACCTTGGCAGGCAGAAGCCAAAAACCTGGTAATTTTTTAAAAATACAAAGCTGTGTGAATGCAGGGGAATGTTGCTCCTGTGCAGGTACCCATGAACAACACATGCCAAGCCCATAGAGCTTTTACATGGCTGAGTCCTCCTGCTCTGGCCCAAGACCCAGCCTGTCTGTTCCCATTCCACCAAGGCTGAGGATATGTAGAATCATTAGGAAATGGAAACTCAGCTGCCAAGAGGTGCCCCGAGAGGGATGGATGAACAAAACACCAGGAAACAGAGTGCAAAGGAAGGAAAATCACAATCCAAACATGCTCCAGCGTGGGCAGATACTGGGGCAAGGGGAGTTTCCCATGCCCACACGGGCACTGGCATGGGAAGGGGGTGTCTTGAAATCCCTTTTGCTCCCTCTGAAGTGCAGGGACTCTCCCACAGTAATGCCACAGTCTTGAACCAAGGAAAGGGGAAAGATCAGGAAACCATATCTTGTCATCACTCCTGTGAGCTCCTGCAGGCTCCTGACCTCTCCATGGCCAAGGATGGAGCAGACAGAGCCCTACGTGGGTTTTTGGCATGGACACAACTTCCTGAGCATGAAGGAAACTTCCCTTTGCGGGTCATGGTTGAAGTATGATGCAGAGGGATGGAATATCTATCTGGACACTCCAGAATCCTTTCTAAAAACAACTTGGGTTTGTTTTAGAGACCCACTGGGAGAGATGCATCCTCCTGGTGCCCTGATGTGCCTGTGGCAGCTGTGTGCCCCCTCACCCCTCTGGCCCGGGCTGCTGCTGCTGCTGCTGCTGCTGCTGCTGCCAGTGACATTCCTTGGCATGCTGAGGAGCTGTGTAGGCTGAAGCCAGTGACAAACTCCAGCGTGCTCCTTTCAGCCGCCCTGGAAGCAGACAAGAGCAGGAGGTGGGGGAGTGGAGGCTTCTCAAATGGAAAAACACAGAGGAAAGGGCAGCACTTGGGAAAGAGATCAAACTTCTAGGTCTGACTAAAGCCAGCCATGGGCACAATCCTGGGTCCCTCCCTGACCAGGAGGTGCAGTGACCAACGTGACCACAAGCAGGACAGGCAAGCTCTTGCCTGAGCTGGAGAGAGAGGTGGGACTGGTCTGTGCACGAAGCCGGCCAGGGGGAGGGGCTGGCCCTCAGCCTCCACCCCAGACCGGCTCCCTTCCATCTAGAGCAGGTCAAGCCACACAGGGGCTGTGCCTGATCCAGTTCCCCAGTGCCAGAGGAGCTGTTCCAGCAGTTTCCACTTCCAAACAGAAGGCAGAAAACACTCAGAGCCAGAGGAACAACTAAGGAAGGGCATCCACCCCCCAGCAGGCTCCAAAACTCATGTGTGAGGTCTCACAGAAGCAGAGAGAAGCACAGAAAGGGTGAGGCAGTACCAGGGAACCCAGCTGGGATGGAGCAGAGGGCACTGCAGCACAACAGGAACACGGACAGGCTGGGATCTCAGTCCCCACCACACACACACTGCAGAAAAACGCACAACCACACCCCAGTCCTTCAAAACAAAGGACAAGGAGCCTTCCTGCTCCAAATCCAGTTTCCCAGGAAAGCTGGGCACCCTGATGGAATGGGAAACGCTAAAACACACCACTAACACCACTTTACCTGCTTGCCTTTGACGATGTGCTTGGGCACAGGCACTTTAATTTCCAGGTCACTGTAGTCTTGGGACCAGGTGTAATTCTCTCGCACAGCCCCATTGTAGCTGTCAGGGTTTGTCTGGAACTGCTCCTGTCTCCTGGAGAGGGGAAAGAGGGGGTGAGATGTTAAATGTCAGAGAGATCAGAGCCTGGAGAGAGCAGCAAAGATGTCAGGAACCAAAAGGGAGGGCATAGCCTCGGCTCAGCCCTCTTACAGCACCTCCAACGCTGGGTCCCTGTCTAGGCTATCCCTCCCTGTTGGCTCTGTGGATGGGCCAAGGGGGCCACAGGACAGAGGGACCACAGCCACAGGACAGAGAGACCACAGCCACAGGACAGAGGGACCACAGCCACAGGACAGAGAGACCACAGCCACAGGACAGAGGGACCACAGCCACAGGACAGAGGGACCACAGCCACCCTGCTCACTCTGCGTGTCTCACAGATCCCTCTCCCCAGTCATGCTGCTGAAAAGAGAATTGGTGAGACACATGATGGTTTGGCTGCCCAAAGGCACAGAGCTGACCCCCAGAAGGCCCAGGGCACCTTCCTGGCCCCTCTGCTCCAGCACAGATCTCCTTGCTCCCTCCACAGCTGGAGCAGGGATTCTGGTCTGTGCTGAGTGTGAGCTGTCCCCCAAGGCACTGTCACGGCTGCAGAGGTGGTGGCCCGTGATGGTGACCTGAGGACACCATGAAAACACAGCACTGGTTCTCCTCACCCTGATTTGAACATTTGGGAAAACCACCAGCTGTTATGACCGGGGCAGTTGGTGACATGGAACTGATGGAGCTGTGGAGCAGGATGCCTAAAAAGCCATCCCAGGATGCCTGGACAAGTGAATCATGTGGAAGCACAACACTGCCCCTTCCAGCTGTGAAAATGTCAGAAAAGCTGAGCAGACAGCTGCAGGAGTAAGATGAGGTTTATCAGATCAATAAACAATAATCAATACAGCTTTTCCAGCCAAGAAAGGAGATCACCACACCCATATTCCTTTAAACTGCTGGGCTAGGGATCTATTCCACCGAACCCTCACAGAGAGGGCTTTCAAATAAAATCAAATCTCTTCTAAAGATAGCTGTGGTGCTAACAAAAGGCAGAGTTATTTTAAAATGTTTTGATACCCACCTAGGCTTCAATGTAAGGCTGGATAAACATGGGGCTCAGGGACTTATGTAAAGGCGGGGCTGGTGAAGAGGAGCCCCAGGGCACAGACAGCTTTGGGGAATGTATCTGCCTGTGCCCCGCTGCCTTCCAGGCACCCCCACTCTGGGGGACCCTCACTAGTTTGGGGTGGGCTTGGCTCCAGCAGAACGGCGCCTTGAGTGTTATGTAAGATCTATCCATTTCAATTAAATTAGGCTGATAGACGGTTGGAGGGGGCTGTCAACATGGCTGTGAACACCTCTCCGTTTTTTTTTTTCTCGATGGTTTCACTGGGTGCACTGAGGGCTCCACCTGCCCCGTTCCACCCGCGGCTTGGGGCGGTTCAGATCCACTCCAGGGCACTGCGGGCAGCACCGGGGACTGGCAGCGTTCACAGGCTCCCAAACTCAGCTGGCCCTTTCAGGGGGCATCGCATCATTTTTCGGGCATCTTGGCCTTGCCTGGCAGTCACCCATTGGGTGCCCATTGCCATGGAAACAGGGTTGGCATGGCAGCGCGCACCGGGCTGGTGCGTTGGCTCCAGCTGTCGCTTCCCAACCGCCCCCGGATTGTAGGAGTCGAACAGGCTGGAGGGCGGAAGGCGAGCGGTGCAGGTGACCAGGGGCTGTGCTGGCAGGGTCTTTGGGCCCCGTGCTGGCCCCTGGGGGAAGAAAACGCGCTGAAATGTGGTGGCATTTCCCAGGCATTGCCTCATGTGTCCCCATCCCATGGCTGTTTCCCCCGGGCGGTTCCACTCTGGGGCTTTCCTGGGAAAAGCCTCAAAGGGAGCAGGAGGAGGCAGTGGGCTCATACCCAGCCAGGATGGGCCGGTGAGAGCAGATGCAGATCACCAGAGATGGGAGAAATCCACCACTACAAAGGCACCCGTGGTGATATGCCAGCTGCAATGTCCCCAGGCATTGTCTCATGTGTCCCCCAGTGCCCATCTGGGGACAGGCCAGTGGTGGTACCCACTTTGGCTCTCAGGGCACAGCTCTCTCACAGACCACCCTGCAGCAGCCTGCAGGCAGGGAGGAGGCTCTGTGTGCAGCCTGGGGCAGCTTGGTTCATTAAACACCCTCCCAGGACGTGTGCCCACGCTGCAGGATCTGCCCGGGCACAGCACAGCTTCAGGGGACTGCTGCCCTCCACCCCTGCTTGGCCACAAGGCAGCACGGCAAAACAGAGGACAAATCTGACCCAATTTCAAACCCAGCTGGGCTTTTTTCCTTCTAAGAGGTAAAAACCAAGGAAAGGGGAAAGGTCAGGGTGGAAAGGTGTGGAGGGAGGTTTAGACACAAGGGGGAATTTCTTCCCCTGAAGCTGGGTGAGCAAGGCTGGGGCTGCAAGGCTGAGGCAGCGGGGCTGAGCTTGTCCAGTGAGCTGCACGTGAAGGCAGAGGTGTCTGTGACCTCTGTCCCTCCATCACCCAGCCATGCTCCAGATGTGGCACAGTCACAGCTCTGGAGAATGACACAGCTCTGGTTTTTCCTTCTAAGTGGTGTGGGCCTTGTTCTGCTCTTCCATGACTTTCAGGGGCAGCAGCACAGAGTGGGTTTCAATACCCCACAGTCCTACTGCAGCACCCTTGGGCTCTCTGCAGCCTCCCTCCAAAAGCCCAGCTTTCTGCCTCAGTGGCCACACTGCCCAAAGCAGAGCCCAACCTGGCTCCTCCCAAACCTGCCAGCAAGGAACCTGGGCTAAGCTGGGAGCTGCTGCTCTGAGTGTCTGTGGCTCCCTGCAGTCACAAAAGAACCAGACAAGAACCATCCCATGGCTGTTTCCCCTGGGCTGTTCCCCTCTAGGGCTTTCCTGGGAAAAGCCTCAAAGGAGCAGAGGAGGCAGTGGGGCTTTGCACAGGCAAGATGGGCAGGTGAGAGCAGATGCAGATCATCAGAGATGGGAGAAATCCACCGGTACAGAGGCACCCGTGGTGAGATGCCAGCTGCAAATGCCACATGGCCTCAGCATGGATAAACACAGCGGTCAGTTGCTGTCACAAAGCCACCATGTCTGTCCTGGATGTGCCTCCTCTTCCAGAAGAGCACTGAGGCTGAGCAGACCCCAGGCAGGCAGTTCTGGATATTGTAGCTGCACTCAGAGATCACCAAGCACAGTCTCACTGTCAACGAGGGCATGAGTGGATTAATCACAGCCAGTATTAACTGTGTGACAGGGAAACTGAGGCAGGACTCGCTCTGCAGGAGCTTTGTCCAATGTCACAGGTACTGTGCAGGTGATGGCAGCCCAACTGTCCCCGTGGGACAGGTCTATCATTCTCCAGAGCTGTGACTGTGCCACAACTGGAGCATGGCTGGGTGACAGAGGGACAGAGGTCACAGACACCTCTGCCTTCACGTGCAGCTCACTGGACAAGCTCAGCCCCGCTGCCTCAGCCTTGCAGCCCCAGCCTTGCTTGTCCAGCTTCAGGGGAAGAAGTTCCCCCTTGTGCCTAAACCTCCCTCCAGCCACAGCTGCCCATGCCGGGGCGTGAGTTCCAGTGCCATCACTTCACCACTCCTCTCTTCCCTAACATCCAGTCCAAAACCCTCCAGCTGTTTACCCAAGACACCACCAGCCTCTGCTTCAGCTTTGTTTCCAATGCTGAAAATCCATGCATGTGAGACTAACGGGCTCTGTACCCCACAACAAGATCACAGGGGGATTCACAAAGCTTGGGTTATTTCCCTGCCAGTGTAACTGCCAGCTCTGGAGCCAGGGAGGATTCAGCATGGTGAAGGCAGGCCACAGCCTTGTTAGGCACTGCTGACAAACGGCTGACAGCTCTACCACCTTCTGGAGCAACTCTTCCTTTCCTGGAGGTTTTCCAACCAGATCGCTGCCTGGTCCAACTGTGCTTAGGCACACGCCATTGGCACTCCAGAATTGGACCGTGCTCCTTGGCTGGGAGGCAGCTTCCCTCACTGCTCACAGGAGACAGCTCTGGTTCACAGCACGCTGGAGGTGGCTCTCCTGGCCAAAGGCATCCCTCACGCTGCCTCTAGAGCACACCATGCAGCAGGCAAGTGATGCCTTAGGATTTTTAGTTTCTATATTTTCATGTATCTGTATTCTTGTACTTCTCCAGTGCACAGCACTAAAACTCCTTTCTCCCATCTTCACACAAAACAATTCCTCCCTGAGCCTGAAAGCCAAGGACACTTCACTGCCTCAAGAGCCCAAAATATGGAAACAACAGAGAATTGGGGGAGCAATTTGGGGTTGACATCATCACCTGAAGGTGTCATTGAATTGGGGCCCGATGTGTTCAGAGACAGAACTGATAAAAGGGAAGATCTCGTGACTGGGGTCCATTTTGGGTGCAGCCTCAGGAGGAGGCTTGTCTCCCTGATGACCAGTGTTGCCAAATTTGTCTGCTTTATTTCTTCACTTTGCTGGCCTCTGTTTCAGGTGAGCCTTGTTTTAGGCATCAAGAGAACCCTCTGCACCAACACCACGGCTCCTGCCCCATCCCCAAAGCCACCATGTGAAGAGGCAGGCTGGATCCAGCACACAGTGTGGGCTGATGGCCATTATCCTGGCAGTGTGGCTGCTCCCAGTGTGACGGTCACTCACTGCACTGCTAGAATGCCCACTGGGCTGGGGCAGGTGGTGGCAGGACTGAGGGGAGGGAGGGTGACAAAGCACCAGCTTTTAAACCCAAGGGTTTGGCACTGCGTGCACTTGGCTGCCGGGTGGTGGGGATGGTGGGGGTGGGTCTATGTGTTCTGTCTTGTTCTATTTTTGCTCGCAATGTGTCATTTTGGGGGAGGTGAAACCTTTAACAATGCACTGTCGAGAAGCAGCCGATCTGTTTCCCACTCCTCAGAGCCACAGGCACAGCATGGCTGCACTGTCCCTGGGACTGGAGCCACTCCCTACACGCCAGGTGAGACCCTCAGCAGCAGCACCAGGGGACAAAATCCCCTGAGAGGTGGCACCAGTGCTGTCCCTGGTGGGCACATGGACATCTGAGGATTGAGCTGCGTGTCAAGCCCCACACAGACAGATTTCTGGGCATTTCTTACTTTGGGATTCCCAGCTCCCATGGGTTGGTGACGCATGATGAGCTGAGCGATGTGGAAATGGCAACAGCAATCCTCACTCTGTATTCTTGTACTTCTCCAGTGGACACTTGGCTGAACACATTTGAGTCCTTGGAGCTCAACAGCTGCAGCACCAGCTCGGGGAAAGCAGAACTGGGTACAAATCAAGAGCAGGAACCAAACACACCAAAGGACATGGTTAATGTTTGAGCTGAGAAGAAGCAGGGCAGCTCACAGAGTTCCTCTTCACTGAGGAGTTTTGGTGCAAGAATGCAAAAGTTGAGGAAAAGACACAGCAGCATGGGAGCAGCCATTCTTCAGTCTAAGGCTGAGGAGAAGCAGAGGTGGGAAAGTGTCATGGGAGGGAACTGATATGGGCATAATACCAATAGACCTTTTTCCAATAAGAAGAAGGGAAAAATTCCAATGATTTTCAGAACTTCAGTGGAAGTGAACCCCTCAGTCTGCAGCAGCTCAGCTTTCCCAGGCAGGATCCCTGCCTTCTCAGGAAGAGAAGCCTGGGATATTTGGATCTGGCAATCAAGGCTGCCATGGCTCAGTGGCCAGTACAGCAGACACTCTCCAGTCACTGGCATTCCCACAAAGCTCCCTCCAGAGCTGGCACTGCTGTTTGCTCTTGGTCAAGGTGAATTATTCAGGCAGCTGAAAGGAAAACATGTCAAGGCAGATGTGGAGGTGGGTGAGAACAGAAACAACAACCACAGCTGAAGCTGGGCAGCAGGACTGGCCAATGCCAAAGGGGATGATGTGGACAGAAAGCTGGGCTGGAAACCAACCTTTAGAAGCAACCAACCCAGCACTGGCAGAAATGGAGACCCTCTGTGCTCCTCTATGCAAAGTTGCTCCTGAGGGAGGCATTTCCAACAGTCCCATTCCATCTGCACTTTGCCATCACGCCCCACAAATCCCACAAGAACATCCCAACTGCCAGAGACATCCTCTCCCTTCCATGAGACCTTCTGCCATTTGAGTGGGGAAGCAGAGGGAATGGTGCACAGAGTCACCCTGGCAGCAGACACATGAGGATGAACACCCCAGCTCCATGTTTAACCACTGTCAGAGGCCCTGTGTGATGCATGGAACTGTCTTCAAGCTCGAGATGTTGTCAAGAGTAGAAAGACCTCATTAAGTAACAACGAAGTTCTGAGCAAGTAGGAAAAGAAAAAAAACAGGCCCTCTGCATGCCTTACCCAAATCCACATGCAGCAAGAGGGCCTGCCAGGAGACACTTTGCATGCCATCTATCCAGCCAGCATTTACTGCAACAAGCAGACATTTGGATCCAGGTTGCTGCTCCCTAACAGCAGCTGAAAGCAAGTGCCATCCATCAGCATCATAAATCCTATGGCCCCAGCACTGCGAGCACTCAGAGGCACCAGCCACTCAAGAAGACAAGCTGAGGCTGGCATGTATTTGCCAGGGGCACCACTGCAGCAAGGGCTGGTCCCCCCTGTTCAGCTGGGAATGTAGCCCTGGGGTTGGGGGTCCAAAGCAGACACCTTCCTGCAGCTCCCAGTGCCAGCACTGCCAGCACTGAGGCCTGGTGGGAGATGCACCATGGTGGTCCCATTTAGATCTGCCCATAGCTCACAGCCAGCTTGGCTTGGCTCAGAGCACCCCACTGAGCTCCCCAGAGAGCAGGGAGGGTGATACTGAGGAAGGATGAGAGAAGCAGCCCACAGTCTGTGCCACAGATAGCACAGGACTGCTGGGAACCAGCACCGTGTCAGCAGCCACCGTGGCCACACGTGGGTCACCCCCAGGCGTGGCCTGTCAGACCCCTGGCAGCCTCCAGGCCTTCACACTATCCCAAATCCCCGTTCCCTCCTGGGGAAGCACCTTGCACCACACCTGCATCCCACCCTCCCACAGCTAAAGGGTCAGAAATCATCAGGCAGTGCCATCCAGGAAGGCAGGGGGACAGCAGAGCCCGTTCTGCATTGCTGCAGAAAGGCCACGCTCACCCCAAGGCACCAGCACGTGCACCAGAACACAGATTTACTGCAGAACTTCCAGAAATTCTGCCTACTAGCTCTCCAGATGAGAACCAAAGTGCCTCAATCCACAGGAAGGCAAGTGTACCCCAAAAAAGCTGCTGTCAAGCTTCAAGCTTCTGAGCTAGACAACAGCCAAAGCTAAAAAAAAAAAAACCCAGCTTCTAAGATACCTGATTTTGAAGAGGGTCAAGTGCACCCTCTGCTCCTCAGGGTTCCAGTGTGTGTGCTGTAGCAACAGGTAGGGAAGCCAGAGGTTTAACCTCTTCAGAAAGCTGCGTTTCCAAAGCTGCATGGAAAATCCCAGCTTTGTGCTCCTTCTGCAAGCAAGCTGAGAAGGAGCCTCCCCCCCCCACCTCCAGATTTAACATCTTTTGGCATCAAAACATCAGGACGGTCGCAATTTCTGTCTCCGGGCTCTGCCTGGGAAGCGCCGCGATAGGAGAACATGGACTGGGAGAACATGGACTGCGGCTCCCAGAGCTTTGCTGGGGTCCAGGAGGCACCCAGAGCTCCAGAAAGGTTTCTTGGGAGCAGCACTTCAACTAATGAGGGCTCTAGCACAGCACTAAGCACTCTGAATGCCAAATCCCTTCCTTAATACTTGCAGTTGCACTGCAGTCAATAAACCTCGGGATCCACTCTGATCCTCTCTGATCAACACTGATCCTCTCCAATGCTCTCTGGCTGGCAGAAAGTTCCAGCCCCGACCACAGCAGCGGTCCAGGGCCCTCCCAATCCTCAGGATTTCTTCCAGCCCAGGTGTGTTTGGTTTGCTGGAGAACAACCCAAATCTAGTTTTGGAAAAAGTCTTCACCCCCAAAGTGGGCAGAGGTTTGGTAATGGTTCCCCATGGCTCGTTATCCCTGGGCTCCCAGGGCTGCACTGTGCAGCTTAATGGTCCTGCTCTCAAAAAGAAAAGGTGAAAAATGCAAGTCAGTGCCTTTTCCCTCAGCCTGAAACCTGAGGCATGGGCCAGCCAGGCAGTGCAGCCTAGGCTCAAGCCTGCAGTGCCCACCATCAGCATTACGATGATCAAAGAATTATTTTGGTTACAAAAACCCTCTGAGACCATCAAGTCCAACAGTTTCCCCAGCTCTGTCAGGGCCACCACTAACTCACAAACCCAAGTGCCAAATCTGCACATTTGTTAAGCCCCCCGGGGATGAGTGTTCCATCAGTATCCTGGGCAGCCTGTGCCAGGGTTGGCAGACCTTTCCATGAAGGTATTCCTTCCCAAAATCCAACCTAAACCTTCCCTGGCACAACTTGAGGCTGTTTCCCATGAAGGTATTCCTTCCCAAAACTCAGCCTAAACCTCCTCTGACACAACTTGAGGCTGTTACTGTTTTTCCTGTTGCTTGTTTCCGGGGAGCAGAACCAGATCCCCACCTGGCTCCATCCTCCTGTCAGAGTTATCAAGAGTGAGATGGTCCCCCCTGAGCCTCCTCCTCTCCAGCCTAAGCCCCTCCAGCTCCCTCAGCTGCTCTTCATGAGTTGTATTTCAAAGGCCTCCTCACCTTCAGGAAGCCTCAGAGTTTTGGCTTACCACCAGGATGGGACCAACAATCAAAAATCAAGCCCATCAAGACACATTCCCTGAAATCCTATCTCTCGGGTATCAGCTGCCCAAGGCACCACCTGCACGATGCTTTTGCTACTCAACCCAGTGGCCAACCAACAAATCCACCCCTCTCATTCCTCTGCAGCTGCAGCCCCATTGAGATGCTCTGCCCCTCTCCCTGCTGGGGGACAGCCTTGCTCTTTTCCAAGCTCCCTCTGTTCAGGAGAGCTTTCTGCTGTCCCTTTTGCGTCCCGAGTTATTTCCAGAGCCGTTCCACAGCGCCAACTTACTGACATTAGGCGAGTTGAAATGCCACTGCCAGCTCGCAGGAGAGTGTTGGAGTGCCAGCACCAGAGGGCTAAATTTCACTACTGCTGGGATATTTAGGTCAAGGACAGCAGGACATGCTGTCTGGGAAAGACCCTTGGGATCTTTATTGTTTGCACAGATCTTTATTGGGCTTCGGAGATCTCCTGAGAGAGAGACCTACACGCAGCCAACTGAGTTCCCCTGGGAAAGGGGGATAAGGCCAAAGGAATCCGATGGGATTGAGCTGTGGGAACAGAGGACATGGTGGTCTCTCAAACCCCTGCATCACCAACACAACCTGGCCCAAACCAGGTAGCTTTCCACACTAGGCCCCTTTTGGTGAACTCTGTAATATTAAACCAAGCAAATGGAGATTGCTTTTTTGCCTAAGAATTGGGCACATGCTGTCCCTTGGTTTCCAGCCTTGGGATTTTCTGCTTGTTGAGATAAAAATTTATAGGTTTTAATTTAGCTATTTTTGGTCCCAGGACCTAATTTTGGAGCTCAGTACCTTCGTAGGGCAACTAAAAGCCTTAGCAGTTCAGTGCAGGACAGGGAAACTGGCACTCTGCTGCTGATCTCAGCTACCCAACCTGAGGAGCATGGCTCTCCATGAAAACACTGGAAAACTGAACCCTGACTAGTTCCTCATCATCTGCAAAAGGCTTGGGAGCGACAAGGACTGCACCAGAAAGGGTTAAGGGATTTCACCCTCAGATGGAGTGTTTAAACCCTTTCAAAGGATGCTTCTTGAGCACTTGAGTTCCCACCACTACGGGAGAAGGCACATGGATTGAAATAATTCTCCCAGCAGAAGGCATGGCCTCTCTCTACTGGAGAGTCCACTTAGCAAAGACAATTTAAGTTACATTTCCCTGCTTCCCTCAGTATTACCTGGACACATTCCTCCCAGAAACCAAACACGACAGCCCTGTGAGCACAGTGCTGCAGATCCTGAGGGCCAAAAGCCTTGGTGCCATGTAAGGAGCCAAGGACACACTGGGACATGTTGGCAGAAGGAGGTCTCACCAAATCAGAGCTTCTGTGAAGCTCCTGCTCCCACCTGAAAAAGCTGTCAGCTTTGGGGAGAGCTGGGAGGGAAGGGAAAGGGGTTGGAGTGAGATCACTTTACTGCGGGGGGTATTGTGTGGATGGAAGAGGATTTCCTGGCCTCATTGCAAAAGCGGGACAGTCAAGGAGCAAATAAATGGGGTAGGAGGCAGAGAACACAAATGGGTCCACATATGAGCATGGGAATGGCCCTGAGAATACCAGAGAATCGTGTAGGAACAGGAGCACAAGGACGCTCAAGTGAGAAACAACCATGGAAATGAGGACTCCTTAGCCCAAAAACAGGCTGAAAGGGGAAAATAGACATGATAGAACCTTACAGAGGGCACAGAAGGGGACTGGGGCCCTACTCAATACCTCTTCACCCGCACAGAGGAAACAGCCACCCATGGAAGTGCTGCGTGACAGGGACCTGCTGCAGGATGCTGTTGCAGAACCACCGGGCATAGGAGGGCTGAAATTCAGAGAGAAAAGGGAAAAGAATCCCCCCAAGAGGGAGAAGGACCAAATGCTCAGAAAGCCGCTGATGTACCAGGGCAGGGTGAAAGCACAGAGGAAGTATCACTGAACACTCATTCTGTGCTTCTCCTCTTCCCCCAGCGTCTGCTGCTGATGGAGACAGGATACGGGGCCAGATGGAGCTGGGCTGTATCGGGTCAGGCCATTCTCTGAGCTCTGTCTGACTCCTGCTCCTGACAGGCTTTGGCCGTGCTGGAGGAATTCCCTGTACACAGCCCCACGTGCAGAAGAGGAATCGGAACCAGGACAGACTCTCCTTAAATATGGATCAAGATCAGCTGCTTTCTGGGTCAGGCTGGAAGAACAGCACGGACTCTGAGGTGAGCTCATCAGGAAAGTCCACAGGGGGCACTGGGGAAGGAAACCAGTTTAACTGGCTACTGGTCTGGACAGTCCCAGACAAAACTGCTCAGCATCTAAGGGCGCCCCTCCCTTCTGATGGAAGAGGCTTGAGAGGAGAAAGCTTGGGACAACGCAGTGTGAGTCAAACAAAACTGGCCTTGAAGTCAGCAGCGTGGCTCCTCCTCACAGCTCTGCTCCCCCATGGAGGATGACCAGCAGTGAAATTCCCTGGCATCCCAAGGAGGATGCAGCCATGCCAGGAAGCCCATCCCGCAGGCACCTTGCAACAAAACGCCATCTGGGCTTCCAGCAAAGCCAAGCCGTTGCTAAGTCGAGTTAGATTCACACAGACGCCTCATGGAAATTTCCCAGAGCGCTGCTGTGTCATCCCAGGGATGCTCCCAATGTGTCTCACAAAGGGTTAACCCCAGGTCACCATGGGCTCTGGAATGGGAGTGGTGGGTCTCAGGAGAGAGCTGGAACATTAGGAGCCAGCTCACCACATTAATGCATTTCAGTTCAATTCTACCCTGCTTCTCAGCCACCAACCCAGGCAGTACACTAGGGATTTTTGTAGGTCACTGCTGAACCCCAACACCCACCCCCAGGGATAGCAGAGCAACATCAGGGAGACCAGCCCAGCGCCAGGGCTCACCTGGACCAGGTGAGTGGGGTGCTCAGGGTGGCCAGGGCTCTGCTGCACACCAGGATCTGTTTGCCCCCTTCCTTGGCACAGTGGCACTGCATGCACAGCGTGAGTGGAGTCCCTTCCCCAGTCACAGACTCCAAAACACCTCAAGGGCCTCCTTCAAGGCCCCACAAAGCAGTGGTGGAACAATGAAGAGCCCCCTCCTCACTCCTTGAGCTGCCTCTTCCCTCTCTGTGCCAAAAAAGGCAAATGGCTGAGGCCACAGAGAGCCCAGGGTTCCATTCTGCTGGGCATGTTACTGTGCCAGCAGCAGCCAAAGCCTTCCTCAGGAGCAATGCATATCCTTCCTGGGCCCATCCAGCACAGAGTTCTGTGTCCCACTAGCCTTGTTTCCAGCCCTGGCTGTGCTGTCCACACCCAAAGATCCCCCTCTCAGAGACATCACCTGCCCAGATGATCTCTAAGGTACAGACCAGAGCTGCCCCATCTCCTGGAGCACCTGGGAGAGACACAAAAGCTGGATGGAAAAACACGTGGAGGTGAGACATCCCCCACTACACACAGGCTTCTAGGACTGCCCTTCCCAGCCTCCTGCACTGCCTCTTGCCCATACATGGAGTAAGGAAAGGGACTCACAGGACAGAGAGCTTCCCCCCCAGTTCATACTGGGAGAAAACAGGGAGCACAGGGAAGCCAGGAACCAAAGTCATAAAGCACAAGTACAGGCCGGGCTGCGCAGTGCCACACGTGGGCTGCCAGGCTCTATTTTAAATGCTGTGTGGCAAATATATGCAGGATGGAATCCAAGCTGGGGGAAGGGGAGGGTGCTGGGCAGCAGAGGTGTTCAAAATTAGGAGCTGAGCTCAGGCAAGGATGGCTTCTGGGAGCAGATGGGGGAAGAGCCAGAGCTGGGACTTGTGCAGCTGCAATGCCAGGAAAAACAGCCCCATGGCGAGGTGTGAGGAGGGCTGGGCCCTGCTACCCTCCTGGCAAGGGACAGCAAGAGAGTTGTGACAGCAGGGAAGGATGGCTGGGACACCTGGGGCAGCTGCAAGAGGAACCTGGCTTGTTTGGTGACACAGAGACCTCTGTCCCCCTCGGCACAGGTGTCACCCCAAAGACACCTCAGTATTTACAGGGCAGCAAAGAGGAATCTCCACTGACGTGTCTTTCACAAGAGGGACTTGGGGAAGACTGGCTGAGCCCCTGAAAACCTCCACACCCGCAAAACTGGCTCGATTCATCTGGATCCACCCTGAAAAAGCTGCTACCATCTCGCTGCTCTTCAAGATGTTCCCAAGCAGCACCCCAGCATCCGGGCGCAGCGCGAGGCTCTGATGGGAGCTGGCAGATCTGGGATGGTACCTGCCCTACATTTCCAGAGCCGTCAGGGTGACAGAATGAGCAAGTTTTTATATAGATTTTGGTGGCAGCGGTTTTCTTCACCAGCGGCTGGTGTGGGGGGGGGAAGGAAGGGAGATGGAAAATATTTTTGTTTAAGCTCTTTTCTGCATTCCTGCTGCCAGAGCTGTACATTACTCATGCGCCCCTCGTACCCAGGCTGGTAGCTCTGGGTTGTGCTCAGAAGGAAGGGACTGTGGAGAATTAAGCAGTCAGTTAAATTATTAATAGTCTGTCGGGGGGTGCCCACCCGGCCCCCGCTGCCTTTCAGGGGGCTCCAGTGCCCCCCAGAGGCACCAAAACCAACTACAGCCCCGTGACAAAGCCGTGGGCTGCTCTGCCCTACTTCAAACCCACAGACATCCCATTCTCCTGGCCTGGAAACCACTAGAGATGCCTGGCACTGGGACAGGGCCTCCTGTACAAAATCTCACCCACCACGTGAGCAGGAGCCAAGGGGGCTGCAGGCGATCCACTCACCAGCAAATTTGGGGTGGTGGGAGTATAAGAAAAGAGCCCACTGGGGAGGACAGAAGTGGCAGCTGTGTTCAGCTGAAGGCACCTTCTTTTTGAGGCTACACCCAGGGGAGAACTGCCATGCAGGGCTTGGTGTTCAATGCCACAGGTGCAGGCTGCAAAACAGCACCCAAGTGTCTGAGGTCTGACAGGGTGGCCACTCTCAGAAGGGTGTGAGGGCTGAGTTTTAACTAAGCTCTCACCACACACAACAGAAATCATCCCTGTTGGCTCCAACACACTCGCTGTCAGACCCTTCCTGTTCCCACACAGGCCCTCACCTTCCTTCCTGATCCCTCCAGTTTCCTTCCTGCAACCCTGACATTAGTTTTCAGCCTGCTGCTGCCCCACAACACAAGTCCTGATGTGAAATTTCACGGGGCAAACCACAACAAACGTGGCCTGCACAGGGGCACAAGCAGCTGGCACTCAGCCCAGCTCCCTCTGCTCACGGCTTCACTGGGTCTCCAGTTTCTCCCTCTTTTCTCCACTGGGAGAAAGCTGGGCTGAACACACCCAGGCCAATGCTGTGCAATCTGGCAGGGCTTTTTTTGACTTGCTAATTTTGCCCAGGGATCGGTGTCAGCCTGGCAGCCCCAGGGACAATCCTCCTTTAGCATTGCAGGTGATTTCATTTTTGGCTTCTGGCTTATTTTTATCCTGTGGGATGCACACCAGTTACATGTAAGTCCTTTCTCCTCCTCCCATCAGACCACATGACTCAGCAGTCACCCTGCCAGGCCCCTTCCCACCTCCCCCAAAGGCAGCCACACTCAGGCTCTCCCCCAACACGGCCTCCAGCCAAGGCTGCAGAACCTGACTCCATCACTGTCTAAGAATAATGGAATCACTGAATATCCTGAGCTGGAAGGCACTCACAAGGATCATCAAGCCCTACTCCTGGCCTTGCACAGGATGATCTCAACAATCCCACCCTTTGTCTGGGAGCGTTGTCCAAATGCTCCTTGAGCTCTGGCAGCCTTGGAGCCGTGACCAAGGAGCCTGTTCCAGTGCCCAACCATCCCCCGGGGAACAACCAAACCTCTCCACTCCAGCCACTTAGCATTCCACTGTCCCCAAGATTTTGGTCCTCAGACTGTCCCTTCCATATGCCAAGGGTGAACAGCCCGTAAGTCTGAGCTCTGGATTCTCTCTGCCCCATCAACCACCTCAGTCCTTCCAGAATTTGGGGTTCTTCCAGTGCTCCACTTCCTTCTGGCAGCTTGCTCTTCCCAGTGACATGTCCAAAACCAGCTGGGAGGACAGGGATCACCAGCCCAAGCTTCCCTCCTCACCAAGCACCAGTGGGACAGCAGACACAGGCCACAGCAAAGCTCCACATATGGCCAGGACAGCTGTGGTGATCAGAGAGGGGTCTGACCACAAAAAACACCAGGGAGGCGAGGAGGAGATGAGGTCTGCACAGCCAACTCACAGCATCACACCCCTGACTTGGTCAGCAAAAAAACACCAGAGCTTGAACCTCAGTAGAGCATGAGGCCCTGAGCAAAGGCTGGGCAGCTGTGCCTCAGCCCAGGGTCAAGGTGAGGCCCAGGGAACTATGAGTTAACCCTGCACAGGACCTGCATTCAGGTGCACAGCTCAGAGACACCGTGCTGGCCCTCTGGAGCTCATCTCTTGCTGCTCAGCACACAGAGTCAGCCTGGGAGTGTCCCAGAGGCTGTGGAAGGACTTTGACACAAGGACATACCTGCACAAATGCTGCTGCTTGGCACAGCTGGAAAGCCACCAAGCTTGGCTAAAGAGAAAACTCTGCAATGTTTGATCTTCAAAGCTGGCCCTGATCTGAGCTCAGGGCTGGGCCAGAGACCTCTAGAGGGCTCCAAACCCATTTGCTGCTGCAGCCAGCCGTCACACAGGCAGGCCTGCCAGCACCAACCTGCAGGTATTGCACACTCCCAGACAACTGCTGGGATGTCTCCCAGCACACCAGTGAGTCCAACACTAACAAAAAGTTGCAAGCTGGTGCCAAGACTTCTATGTGAACCTTAGCAAGTGCCAGAAAAGGGACAGTGCTCACCACAGCCAGTTTGTGGAGCCAGGATATGCTACCCTGCTCAGAGGAGAGTGGAAAACCCTGAACCACCCACAGAGTAACTCCTCCTGCTCTCTTGTGGGGAGTTACACAATGCCTCTGGCCATGGAAGCCTGCAAGGGAAATCCTCACAGCCTCCCAAAGGGCCGAGTGTCTGCAGAGGAAGGTCAAAACCCAAAAAGAGCAGTGCAGGAAACAGTGGACACCCTGTCCATGGTTTTGCCTCCCCCCTGCCAAGATCATGAATAAATTAAGAGATGCTTACGTGGGCAGCTCAGCGGGAGCAGCAGCCCCCAGAGGCTCCGTGGACACAGGGCTGGGGGCTGCAGTGCCCTGGGCTGTGGCTGGTTCCTGTTCCTGTGTGCCTGCAGCCCCCCCGGCCTCTGCTGCTGGGATGTGCTCTGTCGTCTCCACCTCAATCTCCTGAGCTGCAGGGCACAGCTTCACCCTCTCAGCGGCTGCAGCTGCCTCCTCCTCCTCCTCCTTCTTCCTCAACTTGGCCTCCAGCTCCCGCCGCCTCTTCTCATCATCCTGCCTGGCCATCCGCTCAAACACTCGGAACGCCTGCGAAAGAAAGAGCAAACCGAGTGAGCAGCACTGCCAGCTCTGCCTGGGATGCTGACACAAGGAAAGGAGCAGAATCTTGCCCAGTACACCTGGGGCACTTATTCCTTCTTCTCTCTGCATCACGTACCCACTGCGAGCTGCTTCAGTCACCAACAAAAACAACTGGTGACTCTGTGAAAAATGCTACAGCCATGTCAAGCATGCCTCAGAAACCTCTGGGAGCATTTTGGAATTGTTTCTAGGATTGTGTTCTGGCAGCCAACCTCTCCCCAACCAGAGAAGATGTCTGGTTACTCCAGGGAAAAGGGGAGCAATGAGATGCAGCTTTTGTCTGGGAGGGGGCTCCAAGGGAGCCTCACCTCACCCCATATTCCAGTGCTCACACAGGGACCCTGAACTCAGACAGTTTCCAATGGGCAAAAAGGATGAGCTGCCCCAGGAGAGGCTGCAGAACAGCTGAACTGGTGCTGGCTGACAGGTGCAGGGGGAGCTGTGATCCCAGGAGGTGTAACCCTACCCTGCACATGGCTCCTGGCCATGCCTGTCCTGGCTGGAGCTCAGAAGGGAAGCCCAAAGCTGCATCTGCAGCAAGGGATGACAGTGA
>VKON01003541.1:119716-134995 GCA_009741485.1 Malurus cyaneus samueli | reverse complement strand
TTGTTGAGAGAGATGGGACTCTTCCCGCCGGGTCTCGCAATCCCCGCCTGCCTGCGCGCTCCTCATCTTCTTACGAGGGTGATGTTTCCCTCTCATGCCTTCCTCCGCTCCCTCAGGCAGTGTCGGTGCCCCGGGAGCTGCTGTGCTGCCCGACCCCCGCCCTGCCCGGACCTAACCCCGCCGCCGGCCCGACATGGACACTGCCCGGCCCGGCAGACACGGCCCATTGGGCTCGGCTCGGCTCGGCCCGGCTCGGTCCGGCGGCAGGGACAGCGCCGGTCACCAGCACGGCCAGGCCGCGTCATTCCCCCGGGCCCCGCCGGTACCTGCAGTGCCATGGCCTGCGCCGCGCCTGGCGGGAAGCCCAAGCGGTCCCCGGGCCGCAGAAGGAGCCGGTAGAAGTCGGTCTTGCGGTAGAGGAAGCCGAAGAGGATGCGCAGGAACTCCTCCACGTTGCCGACATGCTGCAGGATGCCCAGCAGCGCCTGGTCGTACATGTCGGTGAGCGCGGCCTCCATGGCGGCCCCGGGCCCGCTGTCACGGCAACGGGTTCAGCCGCGCTTCCGGTCCGCCCGGAACACGCCCCGTGCACATCTATTCCGGCCTCCCCGCCGGCTCCTCCAGCCCCGCTGGCTCTTCCCGGTGCACCGCGGGCACCTCCTGTCGCCTCCCAGCACCGGGGGACGCCCCGACCCCGCGCCTCCCTGTCCCGGGTGTCCCTCTCCCCACACCCTCCACATCCCCCATGTTCCCGGCCTCCCCCTCCCCTCGCCATTCCCGGCTCTGCCCCGGCGGGGGCGCGCAGGAGCCGCTCCCACCTCCAGGGGCGCCAAGGGCCGGCCGCAGCCGCTCGGGGGCGGGGCCAGAACCGGGCCGGGAGCGGAAGTGACGCAAGGGCGGGGCCCTCATGGCGGCGGGCGGGAACGGGGCCCGGTCCCTCAGGGCGGGTGGGTGCCGGTCTGTGGAGACGGGTGGGTCCCGGTCCGTCGGGGCGGGCGGGAGCGGGCCCCAGCGCTTCTCCCCCCGGCCTGCCCTGGGCCGTCTGCGTTGGGGGGTGGGGGAGCTCCCAGA
Source organism: Malurus cyaneus samueli (assembly GCA_009741485.1). Classification (NCBI taxonomy): domain Eukaryota; kingdom Metazoa; phylum Chordata; class Aves; order Passeriformes; family Maluridae; genus Malurus; species Malurus cyaneus. The sequence continues at coordinate 133,924 of VKON01003541.1, read as the reverse complement.
GCCGTCCCCTCACTCCTGTCCCCTCTCCCAGAGCCGTCCCCTCACTCCTGTCCCCTCTCCCAGAGCCGTCCCCTCATCCTGTCCCCCTCCCAGAGCCTCCCCTCATCTTGTCCCCCTCCCAGAGCCGTCCCCTCACTCCTGTCCCCTCTCCCAGAGCCGTCCCCTCACTCCTGTCCCCACTCAGAGCCGTCCCCTCACTCCTGTCCCCCTCCCAGAGCCGTCCCCTCACTCCTGTCCCCCTCCCAGAGCCGTCCCCTCACTCCCATCCCCTCCCAGAGCCGTCCCCTCACTCCTGTCCCCTCTCCCAGAGCCGTCCCCTCGCTCCTGTCCCCTCTCTCAGAGCCGTCCCCTCACTCCTGTCCCCTCTCCCAGAGCCGTCCCCTCACTCCTTGTCCCCTCTCCCAGAGCCGTCCCCTCACTCCTGTCCCCGCTCCCTGGTGTCACCCCGGCCGCTGTGACCCCTCGGCCCGTAGCTCATCAGTCGCAGGATGGGTTTGTCCAGACGTGTGTGGGACGTTTGGTCCAGAAAGGGCTTGGGACGGACCGTATCAAAACTGTTCCAAAATCCAAAATTGTTTCATCAGTGCTTCCCCTTGATTGAGACTGCGAGCATCAAATCAGCTCAGGCACCTTTCCAACCTCTCCAGGGGAGAGAAGGGTATTGTGGGTGCCGTCCCTTTGTCCCCATGTCACCAAAAATCGGGAAGAAAATAAAAACTCTTAACACTATATTTGAAGTGATAGAGAATCAGGCATTACTTTATTTACTGGCCAGGACGTGCCAAGGAAAATATTCCAAACACACATGCTTTTACAGGATTTTCCTTCAAACTTTACACAGTCAAAACTCATAGGGATGTATCATTTCCAAGTCCATTGGTCCAGAGTTGAGCAAACCCCAGGATTCACTTTCCTATTGGACCCGAATTTCTTTGTCTCTGATGTTAATTAGATCTTCATTCCTTGATTTTCTTGATCAGTTTTTTTCTGGACTGGATGTCTCCAGCTCTACCAGAGGGTCTGAGGTAGATGTTTGTGGATGGCCACTGATATTTTCTTGATGTTTTGGCTCTTTTGGGATCTTTGGGCTTCTCCCAATCCATTGATATGTTAAGCCCATCTCCTGTAGAGCAATACTTCATCTCTTCAAAAAAACTTTAAAAAAATAATAATTCCATTCCCTAAAGCAAAGTCAAACTAAACCTAGCTAGGGAAATAAAATAAATTTTAAAAGCTGTATTGTTTTCAACATAGGGATGTACAGGGAGCCATTTGGAGCAGCAGATCCCACACAAGTTTAAATCCCCAAAGCCCACATTAGAGAGAGCAGTGTCAATTTAAGGTCCAAATTTTGGACTACAAAATCACATGTACAAATTTCAAGGTTTATACTTTAAACTTCAAAGCCTCATTGAGAGGTCCAAGACCACCATTTTTAAGACCCGTGATAAATAAATCTTTTGGGCTACTCCCAGTCTGTTGATACATTAAACCCATCTCCACAGAGTGATGCTTCATCTCCTAAAAAACTTTAAAAATAGATCCATTTATGAACCTTTTGAAAGGAATGAGAGGGAGATGTCTTTACAAACAAGCTGTGGGGTCTGCTGGGAGATAAGGACAGGTCCTGACAGGTGAAAGGAGCAATGATGGGACCATAAATTCCAGAGGAATTCCACCCATTGACACAGACTGGTACTGACCCAAGGCAATGCTAAACCCCTGGATTGAGAGAAAAAGAACAGAGACACAAAGAATAAAAAGTGGGGGATGCACATTAGATGGGGTCGGTATTAGGGGATTTGGGAATTCTGTACCTCTCAAGTTCCTCAGCCGATCGGGAAAGAGAGCAGGAAATGAGGCTGGAAAATAGGGATAAAAAGAAGACTGCATCCTCTATGAATTTGAGAGACCCCATGGAAATGCCCCATGGCCTCTCCCTTTATTCCAATAAATTTGCAAGACTCCTCTGTCTCCTTTCTGGACATAAACCTCTGGTGTTTGTGGATTAATTTTCCTAACAATTTTAATACTTATAGTAACACTGGAACAACATCCTTTGCTATGTGTTGTTAAACATGTGTCTACAACTCTGCAGATACTTATCAGATTATTTAGGAGTTGTTTAAGGAACTAGCTGAAAGTAGTAAAGAATTTTATCCAAAACCCTGGCAACGCAATCTGCCTGGCACTATTGCATTAGCTTCTGTTAAATCTGAATTCTCTGTTTGGGGCTGGACACATTGGTTCATCTACATATGGGAATAAAACAAAACATCTTGAATTTATCTTGGGAAGGTGGATAAATATTATTATAAATTATAATTTTTGGTATTACTATTATTCTCTTCCCCATCACCCAGGGCTTCACTTGATGGCTGTGGCTTTGCCAACAGCACAGAGAGGGGCATGGTGACTCCATCAGCCTGTTCCCTCAGACTTTGCAGCAACTAAACTTTAATTCAACTTTTCCCTTCATTGAAATTCAAACTGAGCCCCCCAAAATCAATCCACTACAATTACTTTAGTACATTTTACAGAAACCATTATTATAAGTCTAACATTAAATTATACAACTCTGTGAAAGCCAAACTTTCAAAATTTATTTATAACAGCTCCGAGATGCACTTTGGCAGCACATGCTGTTACTTTTTTTTGGTTTTACAGAACTCCTGAAGTTCTGGGCTTTTCGTCTTTGTGTCTCAGGCAGAGGAACCTCGTGGCCCCGAGGGTGGTGAGCAGTGGCAGCTCTGGGAACCCTGAGGCAGGGACAATGCTCGGGGTGGGGCTGATGCCAATGGGACTGCACCTTCCCATGATCCACACCTGGCATGGGCTCCAGAGTTTGCACGAGAAATGGGCAACAAGGAGAGATGAAAATTCCCCACACTGCCTGGTCAGTGCGGGGATTTTTTTTCTTCTTATTCCCCAGCTCCCCACCAATTCAGCCAGACCGGGAGAGGAGGGTCCCTGCCTGGCCTGCAGCCGACCCCTTGGCACTCTTGGGGCGATTTGACTGCAGCAGTGAGGCACAGCCAAGCAGCAGAGCCAAGGCAGAGGACAGCAGGAAGAGCACGGTGCCCTGAGGCTTTGCAGGGTTTTGCACCCATCCCTGTTCCCACTGCAGGGAACACTGCTCGTGCTCGAGATGAAGATGCTGTACCCCTGTCCATTCCCAGCCCTGTCCCCCCGTCTGCCCTTGCCCCAGGGACTCTGTGCTGCTTCCTGCATTAGGCTGTGACCATAGAGTCCTGCACTGACCCACCAGGTCTGGCTACTTCCCCCAAGGAAGGGGACAGGGCAGTCACCCCCACCTCTGTCACGGCAGCTGGCCTTGCCTCAGCCCTGGGGGCAGCTCGGTGCCTCTGGGGGCTGATTCTGATCCAGGGCTCAGCACAGCTCCCGCACCTCTTTGCTGCTGTTCCCCAGTGCCCCCAGTACCCCGTTCCACGCTAAACCATTGGGAGAATCAGCTTTTAATGGAACATACCCAGGTCTAAATGTGTCCTGAAGTTAAAATCGATCACCATTCCACTCTCAAACACACTCACACCTCCCACCACGGGGCTGGCTGCCAGAGCCCGGTGCTCTTCTGCTTCTCCTTCCACTTGTCTTGGTTTGAAAGAGGTGTTTGCCAACGAAGGCAGGGACCCCCCTTAGAGTGGTGGATGTGACCCCTCTTCCCTCCAAATTATTATAGCTTCGAAAAAAACACGAGCTTCCAGGCAAGATTATGGGAAAAAGGGAATAACAGATTTTACTAATATATATATAACAAAGTGAAATAAGTAATAACAACAATAGCAACAACCAGCCCAATCACAGAGATACACCCAGATCGCCCACGTGGCCAAGGACGGGCACAAACTGGCAGAGATGGATGGAGAAAAAGTTCCTCTGCAAACTCACAGCGGAAACGCTGATCTCAGTGCTCCTTTAACCACCACAGCATGAATCTCAGGGGTCCCAGGCACAGGGGCAGAAGATCACAGTGCAGCAAAACAGGAACCAACGAGTGGAGATGCTGGGCTCTGCAGAAAAGAGCAGTCAAGCTCTCCTCCACAGGTAGCAGACCATCCTCCCCCTGTGAGCCAAGCAGGGCAGGATATATAGTTACCACTCCCCCACACAACACCCACACCCACATCCTCCCAGTACTTAGCAGGATCGTTTGGGTGGAGTGTAGGTCCTATTGTCTTTACTAATCGCCCTGCCATCAAAAGGATGATCTGGCAATCAGTGTATCCCAGCGACAAAATGGGAAAGAAAAATTTCCCAAGATAGGAAACAAAAGGAGAAATCTTAACCCACAACACCACTTTTCATGTACCCTGTGCCAAACTGGGGCATGGCAGGCCAAGGTGGTGGTGGGTCCTTCTCTGCACCCCAGCACAGCTCCTGGGGCTCCACCTTGCCAGTGATAAGCTGGTGTGGACAAATGAAACCTTGGCCTTGTTACCCTTGTAATACTCCCACTCTCTCAGTCACTTTGGCTAACCAGAGAAGGATTCTGGGAATGATTTAGCTAAACTAGAGGTGAAACATTACATAAACCTGGGAAACAAGTGACAGAGCTGGTGTTTCTACCGGTGAAAATATAGCATCAACAGAAGTAAGAAATCTAAACAATAGGAGAAAAACAGCAACAAGGCTGCACTTGATATTTTTCTGAATGCTTAAATGCTTATGCTGTAGGTGACCAGTTGTTAACAGCTAAATAATGGCCAATAAATAAAATAGTTAGTCAGTAAATAATGGCCGATTAATTTATTGTGGCAGTTTGGTGGCCAATGAATTTGTAACACAAATTATAACAAGCAAGAGTGTATAAATGAGACTGAATTTTGGAATAAACAGGTTTTGCCCTTTTATGAGGTACTGTCTGTGTTTGTGTGTCGTGGTTGCCTGTCTTGGTTTGAAAGTCAGGTGTCTGTCAAGGGAGGTGGGAACCTTCCTTGGAATGGAGAATACAACCTGATATCCTGTTGGGCAGGGCAGTGGCTGCAGTCCTGGTGGGGTGATGGATGTACTCTGGGTCAATGTTCAATATTCAATGGTGGTGCAGCCCCATTGCAATGATGGATGTTCAATGTTCATTTATAGTTCAATATTCACATGGTGGCTGCAGTCTGTTGGTGATGGGTGTGCTCTGGTTCAATGTTCAATGTTCAATTTCAGTGGTGTGCAGCCCCGTTTCAGTGATGGATGTGCTCTGGTCAATGTTCAATGTTCAATGTGTGCAGCCCCGTTGCAGTATGGATGTTCATGTTCAATGTTCAGTGTTCAATGTCAGTGGTGAGCCCGTTGCAGTGATGGATGTCTGTTCAATGTTCAATGATTCAATGGTGCTGCAGCCCCGTCAGTGATGGATGTGCTCTGGGTCAATGCGTTCAATGTTCAATGGTGCTGCAGCCCCGTTGCAGTGATGGATGTGCTCTCGTCCAAGCGCTGATCCTGCACACAGGTAGTCCATCTCTGCAGGTCCAGGGCTGGTTCTGGAGCTCCTCTCCTCTGGGATTGCAGTGGGAGAAGTTCCCAGTGTTCCAGAGCCTCAGTTTTGTGCCAGGAGGGATGTCCAGTTCCTCCTCTCTGTGGGGCATCTCCAATGGGATGATGAATTCCAGGTCATTCCCAGAGCCCTGGATGCCCATAGCAGGATGGCCCCCAGAGGGCTGGGTCATGCTGAGGATAGAGCTCTCTCCCCTGGTTTAACAGCTCAGGAGATGGTGATGGATACAGACTGCTTTGGTTACACCTTCAGTAGAACCTGAGACAGTGCCCCAACAGCAACAGTGAGTTCCTCCAGACTCAAGATGGTTGGTGCTCTTGGAGACACTGCAGTGGGGCCAAGCAACTCCCCTGGCTCTGAGAACAATCGGGTGTCTCTCTGTGGATGGCTCCAGGGCCCCAAGATATGGGGACGCTGCTGGGATCATCCTGTTGGAGCAGGGAGCAATCCCAAAGGATCAGAGCCTTGAAAAGGATGTGTCTGCACTGGGACATGTGGCTGACGGATGATGTCCCCACAGTGGTGGCTGTGACAGATATTGGCAGCACTGTGGGGGCTGGGGCCACCTCTGTCCCTCTGCTGATGGCAGCAGGGTCCCCAAGTGTGTGGACTCCTCTGCACTCCTTTGGGAGGTGGGGAGATGTTGGGATGGGCCCCTCTTGTCTGGGCAGTGGCACTGGGTGGCTACCAAAGGTGAGTTTGTGCTGATGCACTTCACACAGAAGCTTTGGAGGGCAAAGAAACAGCTGCATGGTGCCCCCCAGATCTGGGTGAGTGGGAGCTGTTGGGCCAGAGGGAACCTCAGGGGCACCCACTGCTGACATTCCCCAGCTCTGTGCCAGGCACATGAGGAGATAGTGACAGGGCAGTCCTGCAGTGGGTCTGGGGGGGACACCCCGAGGTACTTTCAGGAGCACTGGGATTTGCTCTGGAGACAGGTGAAGCCCCAGGTGTTCTCTGCAGAGTTTTCTAGAGCAGCTCCACAGAGAACTCTGTGTATGCTGGGGAAGGGCTGAAATCGTGGGCAGACAGGAAGGATCCCCAGGAACAAAGCCAGACACTGGAAGAACTGGACTGTGGCCACTCCAAAGTGTGAGCAAAGCTAAGAGGAGACAGAGGGTCCAGAGAGTGCAGACTTGCAAATTCTTTGAGAGTTCCCTTGGTTTCTTCTGAAGCCACAGAAATATTGTGGCCCAGTGGATGGGCAGCAAATCTGACAGGAGACAGCAGAGGTGGCCCCAAGGAGCTGTTTGATCTGAGCCAAGGACTTTTCTGTGTCTCGTGCTGTGCCAGAGATGAGGTGCACTAAAATCTGGGAGGGAGAATGGCCAGGACAGCTGCCCTGAACTGGCCAAGGGACACTCTGTGCCAGACAACATCCTGCCCAGCATGGGGGAGTTACCCAGAACAAAGGGCTGATTGGGGTTTGGGGACTGCTTTGGCATTGGTTGGGAGGGGACTCCTCAGTCGTTCTTGGTGCCCAATTCCGTGCATTAGGCCTACCTGTGAACCATAGTGGTCCAGCACGTTCCTGCACTGACCCACGTTTCAAGCGATTCTGGCTACTTTATTCCCCAAGGAGAAAGGGGAAGGGACATGTTCACTAACCTTCCCTATCCTCGGGGTTGATCAATCGGCAGCATCTGGCACTGGTTCGAGGCCTCAAGCCCTGGGGCAGCTCGCGCTAGGCCCATAATCAGTATTTCTGGCCTTTGACCTTATATATTATTGGAGTTGGTTGTATGTTGAAGGAGTTGGGGGTGGGTGGTCCCCGGCGCACAGTTGGAATTAAAAAATTGGTCCTGATTGTCTAGAAAAAAAAAAAAGGAAGACATCAGTTTGGTATTCTGGGTACAAGGCAGCACACGCTCCGGAATCGCCACACTCATTTGCTGCTGTTGGTTCTACCCCACAGTGCACATTTTCAAAAATGCTTTATCCTTTTAATTAGTACATTAAGGGTAACTCCTGTTCAACGGGGCTTGTTTAAATGTTCCTGGCTGCAGGGATTTGCATGGGGAAAGCAAGCAGAAAAGCTGCAGAAAGTGGCTGGGAAGGATGCAAGTGTGCACGTATGCCCAACGGCTAAACACTATTTGTGAGGTGCAGACATGCAGCTGTTGGTTAATGAGGAACATAACCAGTGTCTAAAATGCTGGTAGTCGTGAACGTTTAAAAATCGGATCACAGCCCATTGCGCCTCACTACTCAAACACACGCTTCACACAAATCTTCCGTGGTTTCTGCCTTTTGGTTTCCAGGCTGGGAAAAAGGAGTGGTTCCTGCTCACCTACGGGGCTTTGTGCTGCACAGAGCCGGTGCTCTCTGGCTTCGCCTTCCCTGTGTTCTTGGTTTGAAAGAAGTGTTTTGCCACGGACAAGACGGCCAGGGACCTGGGAGATACTTGCCCCTTAGAGTGGTGGATGTGACCCCTCTTCCCTCCAAATTATTATTTAGGTTGGCGAAGAAAAGAATCACGGGCTTTCAGGCAAGATTATGGGAAAAAGGGAATAACAGAATGTTTTACTAAATATATAGGAGATATAACCAAGCACGTGAATTATAAGTATTTAATAACACAATAGCACACTTTCCATCAGACGGCAGCCAATCACAGACGATGGGCAGCTCCCCAGAGTAGGGCGCCGACCGTGGCCAAAAGGACGCGGGAGCGGAAGAACGGGCAGAAGAGTGGATGGAGAAAAAGTTTCTCCTCTTGCTCTCTGCAAAGCTCACAGCGGAAACGCTGATTCGAGTGCTTCTGTGCGGCTTGCTATAAACCAGGGCAATTAGCATAGATATCGTTCAGGCGCTCCACAGGCACGGAGAGAGCAGAATGGCGATCACACAAAGGTGCGAACGGCAAATTACAAGGAACCAACTGGAACGTGGAGATGCCTGGGCTCCTTTTTGCAGAAAAGAGCAGTCAAAGCTCCTTCCTCGGACGACGGGTTAGAGGAAAGCCTGCAACCCTCCACTGTGGGGGCCAAGCAGGGCAGGAATATGGGATAGAGGGTTGTAACCAAGGAGACTAGGCTGTGGAGGGTTCACGCCCGGAAAGGCACTAAAGACCATCACAGCTCTCTTGACTCTTGGCTCTGAACACCCATCCCACATTGCCATTCAGCCCAGTACTGGTGGACTAGCAGGGAATCGTCTTGGGATGGTAGGTAGGTACCCGTTATTGTCGAATACTAATCGTTCCAACTGCGCATCATTACATGCCAGGATGATCTGCACATCAGTGTAAGTCGTTTTCGGAGTAATGCGAGACAAAATGGGAAAGAAAAATTTCCCAAGATAGGAAACAAACAGGACGCAGAATGATCTTAACCAGCCACTAACCTTATTTCATGTCACCACCACTGTGAAACTGAGGGGCACTAGGGGCAGCGCACTGCTCCAAGGTGGCTCGGTAGGGTCCTTCTCGTGTCTGTCACACCAGTCACTTGGTACAGCTCAATCGAGAGGCTGCGGGCCAATCTCCCTTTTGCCCAGTGATTTAAGCTGGCTTGGGTGGGACCAAAACGCATAGACAAACCCTTGGCCTTGTTTTTGCACTTTCCCTTCCTCTTCTTAGTAATAACTCCTGCAATAGGGTGGTCTCTGTCACATCAGGGCACGGTGTGTTTGTGTCTATATCCAGCATGCAACCGGAGTTCGTGGGCACGGGAGGATAGGTTACAGTCTAAGGGATCTAGAGATGTTGTCAAGGCATTAAGAAGGTAAACAGCTGGGGCAACACAAGTGGGCGGAAGCGAGCTGGTGTTTCCGCTCACGCCATCAGAGTGAATAACCTCATAAGGCATTCCCGGGAATCAGAAGTGGGAGGGACCAGATTACCAATTTACCTAAACAATAGGTAGGGAAAACACGCAACGGAAACGCCCTCTAGCACTTATGCGGTAGGTGAATTCTTGATGAATGCAGCTGTGGGAATGTTGTACACAACTCGCTTATCTTGTTCTTGTGAGCTGCTCCTGACCCATTGGAAATTCTTGGTGGCAATATGGTTTAGCGATACGAATGGATTAGGGCTGGCCATATCAAAAGACACTCGGGGCACGCTCATCTCCACACAATAAGTGGTCAGAGTCGGCGCAAAGATATAATGGACGATTAAATTTATTGTGAGACAGTTTTGCCGTGCTGCGCCAATGGCTTGGGAGAAGGTTTCATTGGTAAACAGCAGAAGTTAAGGGGTCAAGGGCACAAGCAAGAGTGTATAAATGAGACTGAATTTTGGAATAAACAGGTTTTGCCCTTTTATGAGGTACTGTCTGTGTTTGTGTGTCGTGGTTGCCTGTCTTGGTTTGAAAGTCAGGTATCTGTCAAGGAATGTGGGAACCTTCCTTGGCGTGGAGAATACAACCTGATATCCTGTTGGGCAGGGCAGTGGCTGCAGTCCTGGTGGGGTGATGGATGTACTCTGGGTCAATGTTCAATATTCAATGGTGGTGCAGCCCCGTTGCAGTGATGGATGTGCTCTGTTCAATGTTCAATATTCAATGGTGGTGCAGCCCCGTTGCAGTGATGGATGTGCTCTGGGTCAATGTTCAGTGTTCAATGGTGCTGCAGCCCCGTTGCAGTGATGGATGTGCTCTGTTCAATGTTCAATTTCAATGGTGCTGCAGCCCCGTTGCAGTGATGGATGTGCTCTGGGTCAATGTTCAATGTTCAATGTTCAATGGTGCTGCAGCCCCGTTGCAGTGATGGATGTGCTCTCGTCCAAGCGCTGATCCTGCACACAGGTCAAGTCCATCTCTGCAGGTCCAGGGCTGGTTCTGGAGCTCCTCTCCTCTGGGATTGCAGTGGGAGAAGTCTCCCAGTGTCCCAGAGCCTCAGTTTATGTGCCAGTAGGGATGTCCAGTTCCTCCTCTCTGGGGCATCTCCAATGGGATGATGGAATTCCAGGGGTCATTCCCAGAGCCCTGGATGAGCCCATGAGCAGCGATGGCCCCCAGAGGGCTGGGTCATGCTGAGGATAGAGCTCTGTCCCCCCTGGTTTAACAGCTCATGGAGATGGTGACAGAATACAGACTGCTTTGGTTACACCTTCAGTAGAACCTGAGACAGTGCCCCAACAGCAACAGTGAGTTCCTCCAGACTCAAGATGGTTGGTGCTCTTGGAGACACTGCAGTGGGGCCAAGCAACTCCCCTGGCTCTGAGAACAATCCGGTGTCTCTCTGTGGATAGCTCCAGGGCCCCAAGATATGGGGACGCTGCTGGGATCATCCTGTTGGAGCAGGGAGCAATCCCAAAGGATCAGAGCCTTGAGGAGGATGTGTCTGCACTGGGACATGTGGATGTCCCCACAGTGGTGGCTGTGACAGATATCGGCAGCACTGTGGGGGCTGGGGCCACCTCTGTCACTCTGCTGATGGCAGCAGGGTCCACAGGCATGTGGACTCCTCTGCACTCCTTTGGGAGGTGGGGAGATGTTGGGATGGGCCCCTCTTGTCTGGGCAGTGGCACTGGGTGGCTACCAAAGGTGGGTTTGTGCTGATGCACTTCACACAGAAGCTTTGGAGGGCAAAGAGACAGCTGCATGGTGCCCCCCAGATCTGGGTGAGTGGGAGCTGTTGGGCCAGAGGGAACCTCAGGGGCACCCACTGCTGACATTCCCCAGCCTGTGCCAGGCACATGAGGAGATAGTGACAGGGCAGTCCTGCAGTGGGTCTGGGGGGACACCCCGAGGTACTTTCAGGAGCACTGGGATTGCTCTGGAGACAGGTGAAGCCCCAGGTGTTCTCTGCAGAGTTTTCTAGAGCAGCTCCACAGAGAACTCTGTGTATGCTGGGGAAGGGCTGAAATCGTGGGCAGACAGGAAGGATCCCCAGGAACAAAGCCAGACACTGGAAGAACTGGACTGTGGCCACTCCAAAGTGTGAGCAAAGCTAAGAGGAGACAGAGGGTCCAGAGAGCGCAGACTTGCAAATTCTTTGAGAGTTCCCTTGGTTTCTTCTGAAGCCACAGAAATATTGTGGTCCAGTGGATGGGCAGCAAATCTGACAGGAGACAGCAGAGGTGGCCCCAAGGAGCTGTTTGATCTGAGCCAAGGACTTTTCTGTGTCTCGTGCTGTGCCAGAGATGAGGTGCACTAAAATATGGGAGGGAGAGTGGCCAGGACAGCTGCCCTGAACTGGCCAAGGGACACTCTGTGCCAGACAACATCCTGCCCAGTATGGGGAGTTACCCAGAACAAAGGGCTGATTGGGGTTTGGGGACTGCTTTGGCATTGGTTAGTGGGTAGCGAGCAGTTGTAATGTGCATCATTTGTTTTCTTGTGTGTTCTCTCCCTCTCACCACATTATTGTTATTATTATTATTTTTTATTATTATTATTTGTTATTATTGTTGTTGTTTTGTTGTTGTTTGTTTTTAACAAATGTAAAATAATTTTTTAAATATTTCAAATTATTAATCAGTTTTTATCTCAGGTCACAAGTTCTATTTTCTTCGCTTTCCTGAGTGTGCTCCTTATCCCATCAGGGGCAAAGTGAGTGAGCAGCTTCACAGTGCTCAATTGCCAGCTGACATGTCCTTTTTGTTGACTGATGTGAAGGGTTTGAGATCATTCCCAAGGGAAATTGGAGACAGTTCCTCCAAGGGAACTCCAGGAAGCATTTGGTCCGTGCCAGCAGCTGCCTGACACCCCTGGGCACCTCCAGGAGCACTGGGATTTGCTCTGGAGAAGGTGAAATCCCAGCTGGTCTCTGCAGAGTTTTCTAGAGCAGCTCCCTAGAGAATCCTGTGTACGCTGGGGAAGGGCTGAGCCTGGTGGTTTTCTTGTCACCAGCAGCTGTGGAGATGGCAGAACGTTGCTGGTGGAAGGTCCCTGTGAGGTCACAAAGCTGCCAGCAGAGTCTCCAAGCCAGGCTCTGGGCAGGTTGGGTGTCACAGGCTCCGGCAGCGGTGGCAGGAGCAGCAGCGGTGGCTGTGTTATGGTACGGGCGCGGTGGGCCCTGACTCTCATCCTCCTCCTGGTGGCCTGGCCAGCCCAGGACATCGGGGCTGCTCCGTGGCGAGCACAGGCAGCGGGTAGGTGGGCAGAACCCAGCTCTGACACATCCCCTGAGCAGCAGGGACTCGGAATTCCGCTGACACGCTTTGTCCCCAAAGCGCCGGAGCACGGGGCTGCGCAGGAGGGAGCACCAGAGCATGGCCAGCAGGCAGTGCCAGTCCTTGTGAGAAACATCAGGGCCTTCCACATCAATGACTTGTCAGGTAATGTCCCCTGCTTCCCTCAGCTCACCTGGACACATTCCTCCCAGAAACCAAACACTGTGAGCACAGTGCTGCAGATCCTGAGGGCCAAAAGCCTTGGTGCCACGTAAGGAGCCAAGGACACACTGGGACATGTTGGCAGAAGGAGGTCTCACCAAATGAGAGCTTCTGTGAAGCTCCTGCTCCCACCTGAAAAAGCTGTCAGCTTTGGGGAGAGCTGGGAGGGGAGGGAAAGGGGTTGGAGTGAGATCACTTTACTGCAGGGGGTATCGTGTGGATGGAAGAGGATTTCCTGGCTGTTCAGCAGCATCTGCTGAGATCTCTGGATGTCCACAGGCTCTGCCCTGGGGCTGCTGCTGCTCCTTGAGGCAGAAGCCAAATTCTCAGAGCAGAGCTGATGCTCTGCCAGCAGCCAGGAACCATTCTGGGGTGGAGGTTGTTGCTGTTGCTTTGCCAGGAACACGCTCTCAGATGCTCCATGGATGCAGTGAGATGCCCCCAGTGCCGCTGCTGCTCCTTGAGGCATAAGCCAAACTGTCAGAGCAGTGCCAGTGCTTTGCCAGCAGCCAGAAGCTGCTCTGGTGTGACTTCCATCTCGGGGGTGATTGCCACTCTGGGGTGACTTCCACCTCAGGGGTGGAGGGTGTTGCTGTTGCTTTGCCAGGGACACACACTCAGACACTCTGTGGACACAGCGAGATGCTCACCCCCCCTCTCACCTGCCATTCTCAGGCATTTCAGAACTTTGCTCTTTGGGGAATGAGGCCACCCCATCAGCCCACGATGGGAAATGTCACTCTGGGTCTAATGTACCTCCCCCCAGTAGCTGCATCTCAGAGTTTGCTGTGATACCCTGGAGGCCCTGACACACCAGAGGGGGATCCTCCTCAGAACTGGGGTCCAAAGGGGTGTACTCTCATATCCAGCACGGCTTAGGGGGACCTACATCATCCTCCTGAAAACTCTGTGCCCGAGCCATGCTGAGGCTTTACTTTTTCCTGATCCTTGACGGTGCTGCCAACCCTGGGGAAAAAAAAACCAAAACAAAGCAAAAAAACAATTCAAAAACAAAACAAAACAAAGCAAAACAAAACAATTCAAAACAACAAACAAAGCAAAACAAAACAGCAAAACAAACAAACACAAAACCCCCCCAAAAAAAAACCAAAACAAAAAAACCCACAAAATCCCAACTTTATCCACAAGGCCCCCATGCCAGGATATGGGAATGTTTTCAAAATTATCCAGGCACTGGGCAGTCCTGCCAGAGGTTCCAAGTGGGAGACAAGTCCTGGAAACTCAGGGCAGGCAAATGCTGCCCATGCTGGAGAAATGACAACAAGGGAGAGCAAAGTTCAAGCATCTCCCGAGAGGGCCTGAGTGCATCCCCTCGGGTGTGGGTGCTGGGCTGGGGAGGGAGAGCTGGGGGTGGCTCCCCTGACACAGGGATGGGTTTTGGTCCATCTCCCGG
>VKON01003541.1:74325-119691 GCA_009741485.1 Malurus cyaneus samueli | reverse complement strand
AGTGGGTAGCGAGCAGTTGTAATGTGCATCATTGTTTTCTTGTGTGTTCTCTCCTCTCACCATATTTGTTATTATTATTATTTTTATTATTATTATTTGTTATTATTGTGTTGTTTTGTTGGTTTGTGTTTTTTAACAAATGTAACAAATTATTTTTAATCATTTCAATTATTATCAGTTTTTATCTCAGTCACAAGTTCTATTTTCTTCGCTTTCCTGAGTGTGCTCCTTATCCCATCAGGGGCAAAGTGAGTGGCAGCTTCACAGTGCTCAATTGCCAGCTGACATGTCCTTTTTGTTGACTGATGTGAGGTTTGAGATCATTCCCAAGGGAAATTGGAGACAGTTCCTCCAAGGGAACTCCAGGAGCATTTGGTCCGTGCCAGCAGCTGCCTGACACCCCTGGGCACCTCCAGGAGCACTGGGATTTGCTCTGGAGAAGGTGAAATCCCAGCTGTCTCTGCAGAGTTTTCTAGAGCAGCTCCCTAGAGAATCCTGTGTACCTGGGGAAGGGCTGAGCCTGGTGGTTTTCTTGTCACCAGCAGCTGTGGAGATGGCAGAACGTTGTGGTGGAAGGTCCCTGTGAGGTCACAAAGCTGCCAGCAGAGTCTCCAAGGCAGGCTCTGGGCAGGTTGGGTGTCACAGGCTCCGGCAGCGGTGGCAGGAGCAGCAGCGGTGGCTGGTTATGGTACGGGCGCGGTGGGCCCTGACTCTCATCCTCCTCCTGGTGCCTGGCCAGCCCAGGACATCGGGGCTGCTCCGTGGCGAGCACAGGCAGCGGGTAGGTGGGCAGAACCCAGCTCTGACACATCCCCTGAGCAGCAGGGACTCGGAATTCCGCTGACACGCTTTGTCCCCCAAGCGCCGGAGCACAGGGGCTGCGCAGGAGGGAGCACCCAGAGCATGGCCAGCAGGCAGTGCCAGTCCTTGTGAGAAACATCAGGGCCTTCCACATCAATGACTTGTCAGGTAATGTCCCCTGCTTCCCTCAGCTTACCTGGAACACTCTCCAGAAACCAAACACTGTGAGCACAGTGCTGCAGATCCTGAGGGCCAAAGCCTTGGTGCACAGTAAGGAGCCAAGGACACACTGGGACAGTTGGCAGAAGGAGAGTCTCACCAAATAGAGCTTTCTGAAGCTCCTGCTCCCACCTGAAAAAGCTGTCAGCTTTGGGGAGAGCTGGGAGGGGAGGGAAAGGGTTGGAGTGAGATCACTTTACTGCAGGGGGTATCGTGTGGATGGAAGAGGATTTCTGGCTGTTGCAGCATCTGCTGAGATCTCTGGATGTCCACAGGCTCTGCCCTGGGCTGCTGCTGCTTCTTGAGGCAGAAGCCAAATTCTCAGAGCAGAGCTGATGCTCTGCCAGCAGCCAGGAACCATTCTGGGGTGGAGGTTGTGCTGTTGCTTTGCCAGGAACACGCTCTCAGATGCTCCATGGATGCAGTGAGATGCCCAGTGCGCTGCTGCTCCTTGAGGCATAAGCCAAACTGTAGAGCAGTGCCAGTGCTTGCCAGCAGCCAGAAGCTGCTCTGGTGTGACTTCCATCTGGGTGATCACTCTGGGGTGACTTCCACCTCAGGGGTGGAGGGTGTTGCTGTTGCTTTGCCAGGGACACACACTCAGACACTCTGTGGACACAGCGAGATGCTCCACCCCCCTCTCACTGCATTCTCAGGCATTTCAGAACTTTGCTCTTTGGGGAATGAGGCCACCCCATCAGCCCACGATGGGAAATGTCACTCTGGGTCTAATGTACCTCCCCCCAGTAGCTGCATCTCAGAGTTTGCTGTGATACCCTGGAGGCCCTGACACACCAGAGGGGGATCCTCCTCAGAATTGGGTCCAAAGGGGTACTCTCATATCCAGCACGGCTTAGGGGGACCCTACATCATCCTCCTGAAAACTCTGTGCCCGAGCCATGCTGAGGCTTCTTTTTCCTGATCCTTGACGGTGCTGCCAACCCTGGGAAAAAACCAAAACAAACAACAAAACACAAAACAAACAAAACAAACAAACAAACAATCAAAAACAACAAACAAGCAAACAAACAACAAACAAAACAACGACAAAACCCCCCAAAAAAAACCAAAACAAAAAACCCACAAATCCCAACTTTATCCACAAGGCCCCCATGCCAGGATATGGGTGTTTTCAAAATTTCCAGGCACTGGGCAGTCCTGCCAGAGGTTCCAAGTGGGAGACAAGTCCTGGAAACTCAGGGCAGGCAAATGCTGCCCATGCTGGAGAAATGACAACAAGGGAGAGCAAAGTTCAAGCATCTCCCGAGAGGGCCTGAGTGCATCCCCTCGGGGTGTGGGTGCTGGGCTGGGAGGGGAGAGCTGGGGGTGGCTCTCCCTGACAGGGATGGGTTTTGTCCATCTCACTCCAAGGGGTGATTGGTCAAACAGCTGCTCCCCCCGTGCTCTCTGTCCAGCACCCTGAGTCTGTCCAGAGGGACAGCAATATCCTTCAGCATCAATCCATGTCAGCATCCACCAAGCCTTGAAAGGAAGATGGGCAAAAGAATCGTGGGCAGATGTGAAGGATCCCAGGAAGAGGGAGCAAAGCCGGGGTGCTGTGTTCTCCTGTGATCCTGTCCCTGCTCTGTTGTTCTGTCAGGATAGGTGGTGCTCCAGGGTTTAAGGGGAGCTCCATGGTGGGTTTGGTTGCAGCTTTGGGCACAGGGAAGGCTTTCCCAATTTCTCAGCTGGACCCTGCACTGGAACTCCCCTGAGACTGGTCAGTCCTGACAACTGCACAGCCTGAGTGCTGCTTCCAGGGTTTGCTGGGGAGAAAATGCAATTTATTTCTTTCCATATGGTCCAGAGTATGAAGAAGAAAAGAGACAAATTTTCCTGGAGACGTCCAGAATGCTCCATGAAATCTGAGGCAGCTTGATGATAATGGGAGGTGAGTACTCTAGGTTAGGTCACTCTTAACCAGCACAGAGGGGAAGCAGAGGTTTCAGGACCATGTAGGGGCACACCAGAGCCACCCACACCTCAGACCCTGACTGAAGGGACCCTCCATGTCATTCCCTGTGGGTACTGCTCAGCTGCAAGGATGGTCCAGAATCTCTGCTGCCAGTTGTGCCTCCAGCTGAGTCCCAGGGACTGTGTTTGCCCCGCTCAGATCATCCCTGCCAGAGCACAAGAGAAATTGTGGGCAAAGAAGAAGGATCCCCAGGAGCAGGGAGCAAAACCAGACACTGGAAGAACTGGACTGTGGCCACTCCAAAGTGAGCAAAGCTGAGAGGAGAAAGAGGGTTCAGAGGCACAACTTGCAAATTCTCAGAATTCCCTTGTTTTTTACTGAAGCCACGGAATATTGCAGCCTAGGATATTCCCTGGTTCAGAAATGCTAATGAAAGGGGGAAAGAACATTTGCTGGCAATGTCAGCCCTCACACCAGATTGCCAGAGGTGTGCAGGACACGCTGACGTGCACCATTGCTCCTCCAGGGTGAACAGCTTGAGCCTCAACAGCGCTGTCAGGAGGAGATCTGAAGGGGCAGATTCGAGTGCTGTGAACGACGGGGCAGACTCGAACCTTCCGGATGAAGCGTCAGATCCAAACCTTGCGACGGGCAGGTCAGAGCCAAACAGTGGCTCTGTGACGCTGATAATTTCCAGAAGTACTGCATAGAAGGCATCGTGGCTGTCCTTGGCTCGATGCTGTGGGGATGGTGGTGTGCTGCGTGATCCACGTGTGGAGGAAGAGGAAAAAGTGAGTTTTTTGGGCTGGAGGGGAGCTGCCAAAGCGGTTTGGGCTGGTGTGAGGTGTTTTGAGCTCTGGTGCTCTGGGTGCCCAGTAATCACCCAGATTTCCAGGCAATCTGGGGATTGGTGCTGGGAGCTGGCACACCCATGCCCTGCCCAGAGCTCTGTGTGCCCACAGCTGCCCAGTAATGCCCCACACCTCCACCCCGCAGACCTGGCAGATTCCTCTTCTCCGCAGGCGCCTCGCGGCTTCCAAAGCCAGCTCAGACGTGGGGAAGCGCAGGAGACCAGCAATATTTTGCAGGAGTATAAATAAATAAAGATCAGCGCCAGCAGCTGGGTTGTGCTGGCAGCAAACTGCCATGGTGCCACTGCGGCTCCTGGGGGTCCCCTGGTACTGATGGGATGTGGGGGGACTGTGGTGCCACTGAGTCTGAATTGCCATTGATTCCAATTGATTCCAATTTGATTTTCACTATATGTGTTATGCGTGCTGCAAGCAAGCAGTGACCCAGGACATCACACTTGGTTGTGGTTTTGTAAAATCATTTAATTTGATCCTTAGGATTTTTAGTTTCTATATTTTCATGGTCTGTATTCTTGTGCTTCTCCAGTGCACAGCACTAAGTCCTGTCTTCCCTCTTCACACAAACAATTCTCTCTGAGCCTGAAATCCAGGCACTTCACTGCCTCAGAGCCCAAAATTGAAACAGAGAATTGGGGGAGCACTTGGGGTGGGTGACATCATCACTAGCTGTCATTGCAGATTGGGGCCCGATGTGTTTGGACAGAACTGATAAAAGTGAGATCATGATCGGTCATTGTGGATGTAGCATGTCTCTCGAGGGGAGTCTGTCTGCCTCAATGTACCAGCAGGCTGGATTAAATCTGTCTGCTTTATTCTCTTCACTTTGTTTGGCCTCTGTTTCAGGTGAGCCTTGATAAGGCATCAATTTGGAGGACTTCCCATGAGGAAGGACTTTATCTGTGCAGGTGATCACACACTGGAACATGCCCAGTGTGGAGTCTCCCCCACTTGAGTATTCCACAAACTGTCTGGACACCATTCTTGTGCAATGTGTTGGATGACCCTGCAGGTTCATCCTGGAACCTGCCAGCATGTCCAGGAGGGATGTCCAGTTCCTCCTCTCTGAGTGGGGCATCTCCCATGGAATGATGGAATTCCAGGGTCATTCCAGGTGTCCAGTTCCTCCTCTCTGGGTGGGGCATCTCCAGTGGGATGATGGAATTCCAGGGGTCATTCCCAGAGCTCATGGCCCATGAGCAGAGATGGCCCCAGAGGTGTTATCAGAGCTGGGTCTGCTGAGGATAAGAGCTCTGCCTCTGGTTTAACAGCTCATGGAGATGGTGATAGAATACAGACTGTTTGGTTACACCTCTCCCTGAACTGAAGCACCAGGGCCAGAAGGATCCTTCATGCCACATAGCTTTTTGCCCAAGGCTCTGGCAAGCTGGATCACAAGCTGGACAGGGAAGGTGGAGGGAGGAATGTGGCATCTCAGCCCTGCCTTCCACCCTGGAGAGCCCATCCCTTTTAGCCATGGTTCCTGTTGCTGGTGATGGGACTTGCAGAAAGGTGGCAGGAACTCTTCCCCTAAATGCACACAGACGACTTAGGGTGCCCATGGGGCTTTTGGGAAAGGCTCTGCTTGACATCGTTTGGTGGTGTTCCCATGCTTGAGAGCATTTTAGCGGGTTGGCACAGGGGCAAACAGAGACCCCTTGGCTCAGGTGGAGTCTGTGGAGATGTCAGCATGCACAGAGAGAAAGGAGGGACTCTGAGCATCCCAAAAGAAAAGGAGACACGAGTGATAGACTGGTGATTAAGAGAGATCTGGGCATGAGCAATAGGAGAAAATGGAGTCAGATGTGAATGGAGGGCAGAGGAAAGCAATGTGAATAGGCACAGGGGAAGAGGGGAGCTGTGAGCTGGCTGGGGGTCAGAGCAGCGTTGGAGGGAAGTGGTGTGCTCTGGGTGCACAGGAGGGGCAATGTGGGCACATGTGTTCAGGGGTGCAAGCAGTGGAACCATTTTTGGGGTGAGGTGAGGAGAGGGAGATCATTCAGCAGTTAAGTCATGGGCAAAACACTTGGCTCAGGACAAATGAATTTTAATTTATTACCAATTAACAACAGGATAGGACAACATGAAATAAGAGATCAGTTAGGAGAGGAGCCAGGGTAGGCAGGGGGGCCAACCTTTGGGGTGCTGGTGTTTCCAGAGATGCTGGTAACACTGAAGGGGTCCACAGTGTGACACTCAGGGATTCTGTTGAACACAGGACACGTGCAGGGACTGCAGGTCAAAGCCAGCACAGGACTGCCAGTGCCAGTGCCAAGCAGATGGATTTTGGGGCAGGCTCAGCACCCACCAAAGGCTCCCATGGACGAGTACAGCCTTAGTGTGTGTATGGCCGGCGGGGGATGCAGCCTCTTCTGGTCTGTATGCGAGGTGGACCACAGGCTGGAGTGTTTGCCAGGGCATTTCCCAGCAGCTCCAGGGCGCTGCTCGTGCTCTGGTGTCCTGGTGTCACAGTCCCCTGCTCAGTAGGAGCTGACAGAGGCCTAAGGATTTTGGGCGGGATGCAATTAATTGGTCTGGTGCATCTCCAAGGGCCCCCAGCCTTGCTCTTATATGGTAAAGCTGGGGGATCCATGTCCTGGATCCCAGGTCCCATACCCTGCACCCATCCATCCAGGCTGCACCCACCTCATCATGCTGCTCTCCACGTGCAGAGCTCTGTACCCCGCTCTTTGCTCAGTCGCCACATCTGTGCACACCTGGCCAACATCTGCACACCCTTGTGCTGTGTCCCGTGGTTGGTGCGATCTCACACACTCAGTGACTGCACCCTGCATGCCCAGTACCACTCCCCAGGCCTGCCTCTACCGCCTGCAGGGGTGTAGATACACCTGGATCCCTCTCAGCTCTGGGGGTGCAGGGTTATGGGACATGGGGTCCAGGACATGGATCCCCAGCCTTACCCGGGATCGTGCCTCATTTCCTCCCCAATTTCACAACACCTAGGACAGATGGGACATCCAGTGGTACAGGAATGTGGGGTAGGACAGGATGAGGGCCTATTGTGTGCTTCCCAGGCTCCAGTACAACACATCCCTCACATGCCCCCATTCCCCCAGGCCCAGCCCAGGAATGCTGCGGCTCTGCGCACCCAGGGCTGCACGTGGTGGGACACGGGTCCCGGGGACACAGGACGGGACTGCTGGCCAGGTGACGAGGGCCAGCCATGCAGCAGGGCTGGGGACACCCTGGCCACTTCCCCCCGGACCAGCGGGGTGCCACATGCAACCCCTTGTCACATGTCTCCATGACAGCACCCCCAGGCGCTGACCGTGTGGTGGCCAACCCCTGGCCGGAACCAGCTTCCTTCTGGCTGACCCGCTGCCCCAGGGCTTGCCTGTGGCCTCTGCCACTGAGCCTGGTTCCTGCCTGGGCAATGGTCACCCCAAGATGGGAACGGGCACCGGTGCTCACCCTGCTGCAGGGCACATGTGTGCCCCCTGCGTGTGCGATGTGCCTACAGGGGATTCCACAGAGGGTGCACCAGCCACGTGCAGGGGTTCACCCACCCTGTGTCACCTGGAGGGTCCAGCAGGACCCTGGAAACCTCATGGGACCCTGCATGGTCTCCTAAGCTGCCAGCACTCAGCTGTGATGCTGTGCCATGGTGGGGGGGGGGGGGGGGGGGACTGTTTTACCCCCGTATGTGGCCTCTTGCCGCGGCAGGGGTCCCCTGGGCTGGTGCTAGTCACTGGTGCTGGTTCAACCAGCGCAGGCACAAGGCCCGTGTGTTGATGTCAGTCTGGAGCTGGAGTGGACGCAGCCACAGCAGAGTGCCAGCACAGCGGATCACCAGCTGGCGCGGGTCACGCTGGAGCTGGCACAGCCATGTACATGTGGCCAGGGCACACGGACCCACGGCCGTGCCAGACTATCGGGCTGTGTGGAGCCAGCCTGGCCTCCTCGCAGTGTGTCGCTGTAGCCCGTGCCACCCGGGCAGAGCCCCGGCGGTGCAAGCCGTCGGGGCGGTCTGTGCCGGGCCGGGTTGGGCTCCGGGCACTGGCCGGAACCATCTCCAGTTCGCGTGCCCGTGCATGCCGTGGCTTGGGCCATTCCCAGTTGCTGTGACGGTGACCGGGGCCGCGGCCGGGCCGCGGGCCAATGCACGTGCCGAGACGGGCCGGGCAGGCCATTTGCCGATGCACCCGTGCCGGTGCCAGACCGGGCCATTGCCGTGCCGGTCCGGCCAGCCGGGCCATGCCGTGCGGTGCCAGACCGGGCCATTGCCGTGCATCCGCCAGGTCGGACTGCGGCCATTGCCAGACCGGGCTGCCGGCCACCCGTGCCGGTGCAGAACCGGGCCATTGCCGTCATCCCCGTGCCGGTGCCGGACTCGGCCATTGCCGTGCCGGTGCCGGGCCAGACCGGGCCATTGCCGTGCATCCCCGCTGCCGGTGCCGGTGCCGGGCCAGGCTGGGCCATTGCGTGCCGGTGCCGGTGCCAGAGCGGGGGGGCCCATTTTTGCCGTGCCGTGCCGGTGCCGGACTCGGGCCATTGCCGTGCCGGTGCGGGCCGACCGGGCCATTGCGTGCTATCCCCGTGCCGGTGCCCAGACCGGGCCATTGCCGTGCATCCCGTGCCGGTGCCGGTACCCGCCAGCGCTGGCCCCGCTGACGCGCACGTGGTCCAGCGCGGTGCCGCGTCGGGGGGGCGGGGCCAGACCCGGGCTCGCGCGCTCGGCGCTATTCCAATCGCGCTGCAGCCCCGCCCCCTCCTCCTGCGAGCGGACCCAAATAGCGACGAGGGCGCGGTGCCACGCCAGGGCGGGAGGGCGGGCGGGGGCCGGGGTCACGTGGGGGGCGGAGGGCGGTGTTAAAAGCGCGCCAGGAGCCGCGGCCCCGTCAGTCGGGCGGGGGCGGACGGGACCGGCGGGGGGACGGCCCGAGTGCGGGCCGGCGCCAGAGCGGCAACCGAGCGGCACCGCGCTTTGGGTTCCGTCGCGCAGCCCGGCCGTCCCGGCCGGCCCCAGCCGGTGAGAGCGGAGGTGAACGGGCAGGGGCGGCACGCGCACACATGTCGGGGGAGGGGCGGTGGCGCGCGCGGGGCGCCGTTACGGCGGCGGGACAGGGCGGTATCCGGTGCTCGCCCCCGCTGAGCTCTGTCCTTCCCCCCGCGGATCGAAGAGCGGCGAGACCATGGCGCGGCACCCGGCCTCCGGCTCCTTGCCACCACGGCCCGTAGACGTCTCAGCCCCCCGAGCCTTATAGCGTTCCTCTATTTATTTTTGTACCTAATTTATTAACCGTTCGCCCCGGGCCCCCGCCATGGAACCGACCCCCGCGGTGCCACCGCCCACTGGCTGACTCCTCTCGGATGCATGGATCCTAGGCTTTATCTTGCCTTCGTCCTGGCCTTTCTCGTGGGTGCCAACGGAGTCCGGCATCAACTCGTTCGGCACGGCCGTGGCTGGCGTGTGACCCTTGCGGCAGGGCCTTGCATCCTGGCCAGCATCTCGAGACGGTGGGCTCCCCGTCTTGCTGGGAGCCACAGGTCCGCGAGACCATCCGGAGGGGCTTGATCGATGTGGAGATGTACACTCCACACAGGAGCTGCTATGGCGGGTTCGATCAGTGCCATGTCCGTAAGGGGTAGGGATGGTCACAGTGTAGGGGCAGCGTGGCCCGGGGTTGTGGCCCTGGTGATGGCCTCTTCTGAGTTTAGGCTTGCTTCTTCTCCAGGATCTGCTGTGTTGGGGCTGATGGCTTCGTTCTGAAGCTCGCCATTTCTGGTACCACTGCATCGTTGGAGCCACCATTGTCTTCTCTCTGGTGGCCCAGGGCAAAGAAGGTGTATTCGGTCTGAGTTGCTGAAGATTGGTAGTCCAGCTGGGGGGCACCCGACGTGTCTGGGTTTCCTTTCCCGCAGCGGGATGCTGATTGTGCTCCCTTTCCGTTGTTGTCTGGTTCCATCTCACCCTTCTTCATCGGGGCATCATGTCTGCATCCTGTTCTTCCTCGTCAGAGGTTTCAGTCCTCGTAAGTTAAGGGCTGCCTGCCCGTTTTCTGACCACTTTGGCGCTTCCACTGGACTCATGGTTGGTTTATGGTCACCAGCTCTCCTGGACCAGGAGCCCTATTGGGTGCTGAAGAGGTGAGAAAATGGGCTGTGGCCACTCCACAGGTGGCCTGGAGTTTTCGAGGCATCACCTCCCCTGAAACATGGAGTTGTCTTGCTGCCTCAGTAGGACAGCCCTGTTTCCAGTAGTAAGTAGCCCGAATTTGATAGAATCAGTTTTTATCTCAGGTCACAAGTTCTATTTTCTTTGCTTTCCTGAGTGTGCTCCTTATCCCATCAGGTGCAAAGTGAGTGAGCAGCATCACAGTGCTCAGTTGCCAGCTGACGTGTCCTTTTTGTTGACTGATGTGAAGGGTTTGAGATCATTCCCAAGGGAAATTGGAGACAGTTCCTCCAAGGGAACTCCAGGAAGCGTTTGGTCCGTGCCAGCAGCTGCCTGACACCCCTGGGCACCTCCAGGAGCACTGGGATTTGCTCTGGAGACAGGTGAAATCCCAGCTGGTCTCTGCAGAGTTTTCTAGAGCAGCTCCCTAGAGAATCCTGTGTACACTCGGGAAGGGCTGAGCCTGGTGGTTTTCTTGTCACCAGCAGCTGTGGAGATGGCAGAACGTTGCTGGTGGAAGGTCCCTGTGAGGTCACAAAGCTGCCAGCAGAGTCTCCAAGCCAGGCTCTGGGCAGGTTGGGTGTCACAGGCTCCGGCAGCGGTGGCAGGAGCAGCAGCGGTGGCTGTGTTATGGTACGGGCGCGGTGGGCCCTGACTCTCATCCTCCTCCTGGTGGCCTGGCCAGCCCAGGACATCGGGGCTGCTCCGTGGCGAGCACAGGCAGCGGGTAGGTGGGCAGAACCCAGCTCTGACACATCCCCTGAGCAGCAGGGACTCGGAATTCCGCTGACACGCTTTGTCCCCAAAGCGCCGGAGCACGGGGCTGCGCAGGAGGGAGCACCWGAGCATGGCCAGCAGGCAGTGCCAGTCCTTGTGAGAAACATCAGGGCCTTCCACATCAATGACTTGTCAGGTAATGTCCCCTGCTTCCCTCAGCTCACCTGGACACATTCCTCCCAGAAACCAAACACTGTGAGCACAGTGCTGCAGATCCTGAGGGCCAAAAGCCTTGGTGCCACGTCAGGAGCCAAGGACACACTGGGACACGTTGGCAGAAGGAGATCTCACCAAATCAGAGCTTCTGTGAAGCTCCTGCTCCCACCTGGAAAAGCTGTCAGCTTTGGGGAGAGCTGGGAGGGGAGGGAAAGGGGTTGGAGTGAGATCACTTTACTGCAGGGGGGTACTGTGTGGATGGAAGAGGATTTCTTGGCTGTTCAGCAGCATCTGCTGAGATCTCTGGATGTCCACAGGCTCTGCCCTGGGGCTGCTGCTGCTCCTTGAGGCAGAAGCCAAATTCTCAGAGCAGAGCTGATGCTCTGCCAGCAGCCAGGAACCATTCTGGGGTGGAGGTTGTTGCTGTTGCTTTGCCAGGAACACGCTCTCAGATGCTCCATGGATGCAGTGAGATGCCCCCAGTGCCGCTGCTGCTCCTTGAGGCATAAGCCAAACTGTCAGAGCAGTGCCAGTGCTTTGCCAGCAGCCAGAAGCTGCTCTGGTGTGACTTCCATCTCGGGGGTGATTGCCACTCTGGGGTGACTTCCACCTCAGGGGTGGAGGGTGTTGCTGTTGCTTTGCCAGGGACACACACTCAGACACTCTGTGGACACAGCGAGATGCTCACCCCCCCTCTCACCTGCCATTCTCAGGCATTTCAGAACTTTGCTCTTTGGGGAATGAGGCCACCCCATCAGCCCACGATGGGAAATGTCACTCTGGGTCTAATGTACCTCCCCCCAGTAGCTGCATCTCAGAGTTTGCTGTGATACCCTGGAGGCCCTGACACACCAGAGGGGGATTCCTCCTCAGAACTGGGGTCCAAAGGGGTGTACTCTCATATCCAGCACGGCTTAGGGGGACCCTACATCATCCTCCTGAAAACTCTGTGCCCGAGCCATGCTGAGGCTTTACTTTTTCCTGATCCTTGACGGTGCTGCCAACCCTGGGGAAAAAAAAACCAAAACAAAGCAAAAAAACAATTCAAAACAAAAACAAAACAAGCAAAACAAAACAATTCAAAACAAACAAAACAAAGCAAAACAAAAACAAAAACAAAAAAAAAAAAAAAAAAAAAAAAAAAAAAAAAAAAAAAAAAAAAAAAACCAAAACAAAAAAACCACAAAATCCCAACTTTATCCACAAGGCCCCCATGCCAGGATATGGGAATGTTTCAAAATTTCCAGGCACTGGGCAGTCCTGCCAGAGGTTCCAAGTGGGAGACAAGTCCTGGAAACTCAGGGCAGGCAAATGCTGCCCATGCTGGAGAAATGACAACAAGGGAGAGCAAAGTTCAAGCATCTCCCGAGAGGGCCTGAGTGCATCCCCTCGGGGTGTGGGTGCTGGGCTGGGGAGGGAGAGCTGGGGGTGGCTCTCCCTGACACAGGGATGGGTTTTGTCCATCTCACTCCAAGGGGTGATTGGTCAAACAGCTGTGCTCCCCCCGTGCTCTCTGTCCAGCCCCCTGAGTCCTGTCCAGAGGGACAGCAATATCCTTCAGCATCAATCCATGTCAGCATCCACCAAGCCTTGAAAGGGAAGATGGGCAAAAGAAATCGTGGGCAGATGTGAAGGATCCCCAGGAAGAGGGAGCAAAGCCGGGGTGCTGTGTTCTCCTGTGATCCTGTCCCCTGCTCTGTTGTTCTGTCAGGATAGGTGGTGCTCCAGGGTTTAAGGGGAGCTCCATGGTGGGTTTGGTTGCAGCTTTGGGCACAGGGAAGGCTTTCCCAATTTCTCAGCTGGACCCTGCACTGGAACTCCCCTGAGACTGGTCAGTCCTGACCAACTGCACAGCCTGAGTGCTGCTTCCAGGGTTTGCTGGGGAGAAAATGCAACTTTATTCTTTCCATTATGGTCCAGAGTATGAAGAAGAAAAGAGACAAATTTCCCTGGAGACGTCCAGACTGCTCCATGAAATCCTGAGGCAGCTGAAGATGATAATGGGAGGTGAGTACTCTAGGTTAGGTCACTCTTAACCAGCACAGAGGGGAAGCAGAGGTTTCAGGACCATGTAGGGGCACACCAGAGCCACCCACACCTCAGACCCTGACTGAAGGGACCCTCCATGTCATTCCCTGTGGGTACTGCTCAGCTGCAAGGATGGTCCAGAATCTCTGCTGCCAGTTGTGCCTCCAGCTGAGTCCCAGGGACTGTGTTTGCCCCGCTCAGATCATCCCTGGCCAGAGCACAAGAGAAATTGTGGGCAAAGAAGAAGGATCCCCAGGAGCAGGGAGCAAAACCAGACACTGGAAGAACTGGACTGTGGCCACTCCAAAGTGTGAGCAAAGCTGAGAGGAGATAGAGGGTTCAGAGAGCACAACTTGCAAATTCTCAGAATTCCCTTGTTTTTTACTGAAGCCACGGAAATATTGCAGCCATAGGATATTCCCTGGTTCAGAAATGCTAATGAAAGGGGGAAAGAACATTTGCTGGCAATGTCAGCCCTCACACCAGATTGCCAGAGGTGTGCAGGACACGCTGACGTGCACCATTGCTCCTCCAGGTGTGAACAGCTTGAGCCTCAACAGCGCTGTCAGGAGGAGATCTGAAGGGGCAGATTCGAGTGCTGTGAACGACGGGGCAGACTCGAACCTTCCGGATGAAGCGTCAGATCCAAACCTTGCGACGGGCAGGTCAGAGCCAAACAGTGGCTCTGTGACTGCTGATAATTTCCAGAAGTACTGCATAGAAGGCATCGTGGCTGTCCTTGGCTCGATGCTGCTGGGGATGGTGGTGTGCTGCGTGATCCACGTGTGGAGGAAGAGGAAAAAGTGAGTTTTTTGGGCTGGAGGGGAGCTGCCAAAGCGGTTTGGGCTGGTGTGAGGTGTTTTGAGCTCTGGTGCTCTGGGTGCCCAGTAAGTCACCCAGATTATCCAGGCAATCTGGGGATTGGTGCTGGGAGCTGGCACCCCATGCCCTGCCCAGAGCTCTGTGTGCCCACAGCTGCCCAGTAATGCCCCACACCCTCACACCCCGCCAGACCTGAGCAGATTCCTCTCTCCGCAGGCGCCTCGCGGCTTCCAAAGCCAGCTCAGAGCGTGGGGACAGCCGGGCAGAGACCAGCAGAATATTTGCAGGAGTATAAATAAATAAAGATCAGCAGCACAGGCAGCTGGGTTGTGCTGGCAGCAAACTGCCATGGGTGCCACTGCGGCTCCTGGGGGTCCCCTGGGTACTGATGGGATGTGGGGGGGACTGTGGTGCCACTGAGTCTGAATTGCCATTGATTCCAATTGATTCCAATTTGATTTTCACTATATGTGTTATGCGTGCTGCAAGCAAGACAGTGACCCAGGACATCACACTTGGTTGTGGTTTTGTAAAATCATTTTAATTTGATACCTTAGGATTTTTAGTTTCTATATTTTCATGGATCTGTATTCTTGTGCTTCTCCAGTGCACAGCACTAAAGCTCCTGTTCTCCCATCTTCACACAAAACAATTCCTCTCTGAGCCTGAAATCCAAGGACACTTCACTGCCTCAGAGCCCCAAAATATGGAAACAACAGAGAATTGGGGGGAGCAAGCTTGGGGTGGGTGACATCATCACCTGAAGCTGTCATTGCAGAATTGGGGCCCGATGTGTTCATGAGACAGAACTGATAAAAGGTGAAGATCTCATGACTCGGGGTCCATTTTGGGTGCAGTCTCAGGAGGAGGCTCTGTCTGCCCTCAATGTACCAGCAGGCCTGGATTAAATCTGTCTGCTTTATTCTCTTCACTTTGTTTGGCCTCTGTTTCAGGTGAGCCTTGATAAGGCATCAATTTGAGGAGGACTTCCCATGAGGAAGGACTTTTCTGTGCAGGTGATCACACACTGGAACACATTGCCCAGGTTGTGGAGTCTCCCCCACTTGAGATATTCCACAACTGTCTGGACACCATCTTGTGCAATGTGTCTGGATGACCCTGCAGGTTCATCCTGGAACCTGCCAGCATGTGCCAGGAGGGATGTCCAGTTCCTCCTCTCTGAGTGGGGCATCTCCCAATGGAATGATGGAATTCCAGGGGTCATTCCCAGTGTCCAGTTCCTCCTCTCTGGGTGGGGCATCTCCCAGTGGGATGATGGAATTCCAGGGGTCATTCCCAGAGCCCTCAATGGCCCATGAGCAGAGATGGCCCCCAGAGGTGTTATCAGAGCTGGGTCATGCTGAGGATAAAGAGCTCTGCCCCTCCTGGTTTAACAGCTCATGGAGATGGTGATAGAATACAGACTGCTTTGGTTACACCTTCCCTGGAACTGAAGACACCAGGGCCCAGAAGGAATCCTTCACTGCCACCATAGCTTTTTGCCACAAGAGGCTCTGGCAAAGCTGGAGTCACACAAAGCTGACAGGGAAGGTGGAGGAGGAGGAAATGTGGCATCTCACCCTGCCCTTCCACCCTGGAGAGCCCATCCCTTTAAGCCATGGTTCCTGTGCTGGTGATGGGACTTGCAGAAGGTGGCAGGAACTCTTCCCCTAAATGCACACAGACGACTTAGGGTGCCCATGGGGCTTTTGGGAAAGGCTCTGCTCTGACATCGTTTGGTGGTGTCCCCATGCTTGAGAGCATTTTAGCAGGGTTGGCACAGGGGCAAACAGAGACCCCTTGGCTCAGGTGGGAGTCTGTGGAGATGTCAGCATGCACAGAGAGAAAGGAGGGACTCTGAGCATCCCAAGAAGAAAAGGAGACACGAGTGATCCAGACTGGTGATTAAGAGAGATCTGGGCATGAGCAAAGGAGAAATGAAGAGTCAGAGTGGACATGGAGGGCAGAGGAAAGCAATGTGAATAGGCACAGGGGAAAGAGGGGAGCTGTGAGCTGGCTGGGGGTCAGAGCAGCGTTGGAGGGGAAGTGGTGTGCTCTGGGTGCACAGGGAGGGGCAATGTGGGCACATGTGGCAGGGGTGCAAGCAGTGGAACCATTTTTGGGGTGAGGTGAGGAGAGGGAGATCATTCAGCAGTTAAGTCATGGGCAAAACACTTGGCTCAGGAAAAATGAATTTTAATTTATTACCAATTAACAACAGGATAGGACAACATGAAATAAGAGGATCAGTCAGGAGAGGAGCCAGGGTAGGCAGGGGGGCCAACCCTTTGGGGTGCTGGGTGTTTCCAGAGACTGCTGGTAACACTTAAGGGGTCTGCAGTGTGCCAGTCAGGGTTCAGACACTCAGGGATGCTGTTGAACACCAGGACACATGCAGGGACCTGCAGGTCAAAGCCAGCACAAGGACTGCGAGTGCCAGTGCCAAGCAGATGGATTTTGGGGCAGGCTCAGCACCCACCAAAGGCTCCCAATGCACGAGTCACAGCCTTAGTGGTGTTACTGGGGCAGGGGGATGCAGCCTCTGGGTCTGTATGCGAGGTGGCCACAGGCTGGAGTGTTTGCCAGGGCATTTGCCAGCAGCTCCCAGGGCGCTGCTCGTGCTCTGAGTGTCCCTGGTGTCACAGTCCCACTGCTCAGTAGGAGCTGACAGAGGCCTAAGGATCTTGGGATGCAATTAATTGGTCTGGGGGCATCTCCAAGGGTCCCCCAGCCTTGCTCCTTCATGGATGAAGCTGGGGGGATCCATGTCCTGGATCCCAGGTCCCATAACCCTGCACCCCATCCATCCAGCGCTGCACCCACCTCATCAATGCTGCTCTCCACGTGCACAGCTCTGTACCCCCTTTTGCTCAGTGCCACATCTGTGCACACCTGGCCACACATCTGCACACCTTGTGCTGTGTCCCGTGGTTGGTGCAGCATCTCACACACTCAGTGCTGCACCCTGCATGCCCAGTACCACTCCCCAGGCCTGCCTCTACCCCTGCAGGGGTGTAGATACACCTGGATCCCTTCTCAGCTCTGGGGGTGCAGGGTTATGGGACATGGGGTCCAGGACATGGATCCCCCCAGCTTCACCCAGGGACTCGTGCCTCAGTTTCCTCCCCAATTCACACACCTAGGACAGATGGGGACATCCAGTGGTGACAGGAATGTGGGGTAGGGACAGGGATGAGGGCCTTTGTGTGCTTCCCAGGCTCCAGGTACAACACATCCCTCACTGTCCCCCAGGCCCAGCCCAGGAATGCTGCGGCTCTGCGCACCCAGGGCTGCACGTGGCCTGGGACACGGGTCCCACGGGGACACAGGACGGACTCTGGCCAGGTGACGCAGGGCCAGCCATGCAGCAGGGCTGGGGCACCCTGGCCACTTCCCCCCGGCAGCGGGTGCCACATGCAACCCCTTGTCACCAATGTCTCCATGACAGCAGCCCCCAGGCGCTGACCCGTGTGGTGGCACAACCCCTGGCCGGACACCCCAGCTTCCTGTCCTGGCTGACCCGCTGCCCCAGGGCTGCCTGTGGCCTCTGCCCACTGAGCCATGGTTCCTGCTGGGCAATGGTCACCCCAAGATGGGAACGGGCACCGGTGCTCACCCTGCTCAGGGCACATGTGTGCCCCCTGCGTGTGCATGTGCCTACGGGGATTCACAGAGGGCTGCACACCAGCCACGTGCAGGGGTTCACCCCACCCTGTGTCACCCTGGAGGGTCCAGCAGGACCCCCTGGAAACCTCATGGGACCCTGCATGGTCTCCTAAGCTGCCAGCACTCAGCTGTGGATGCTGGTGCCATGGTGGGGACTGGTTTTAGTCCCCCATGCGTGGCCTCTGCCGCGGCCAGTGGGTCACCCTGGGCTGGTGCTGTCACTGGGTGCTGGTCTCAACCAGCGCAGGCACAAGGCCCGTGTGTGATGTCAGTCTGGAGCTGGAGTGGACGCAGCCACAGCAGAGTGCCAGCACAGCGGTCACCAGCCTGGGCGGGTCACGCTGGAGCTGAGCACAGCCGTGTCACATGTGGGCCAGGGCCACACGGACCCACGGCCGTGCCAGACTATCGGGCTGTGCTGGAGCCAGCCTGGGCCCTCCTCGCACGTGCTGCGCTGTGCCCGTGCCACCCCGGAGCAGAGCCCACGGCGGTGCTAAGCCGTGCCGGGGCCGGTCTGTGCCGGGCCGGGTTGGCTCCGGGGCCACGGCCGAACCATTCCCATTCCCGTGCCCGTGCCAGGGCCGGGCTGGGCCATTCCCATTGCTGTGACGGTGCCGGGGCCGGGCCGGGCCGGGGCCATGCCGTGCCGAGACCGGGCCGGGCCAGGCCATTGCCGTGCATCCCCGTGCCGGTGCCAGACCGGGCCATTGCCGTGCCGGTGCCGGGCCATTGCCGTGCCGGTGCCAGACCGGGCCATTGCCGTGCATCCCGTGCCGGTGCGGACTGGGCCATTGGCCGTGCCGGTGCCGGCCCCCGTGCCGGTGCAGACCGGGCCATTGCCGTCCATCCCCGTGCCGGTGCCGGACTGGCCATTGCCGTGCCGGTGCCGGGCCAGACCGGGCCATTGCCGTGGCATCCCCGTGCCGGTGCCGTGCCGGGCCAGGCTGGGCCATTGCCGTGCCGGTGCCGGGCCAGGCGGGGGGGGGGGGCCAATTGCCGTGCCGGTGCCGGTGCCAGACCGGGCCATTGCCGCATGCCGGTGCCGGGCCGACCGGGCCATTGCGTACCCGTGCCGGTGCCAGACCGGGCCATTGCCGTGCATCCCCGTGCCGGTGCCGGTACCGCCAGCGCTGGCCCCGCTGAACGCGCACGTGGTTCCCAGCGCGGTGCCGCCGGGGGGGCGGGGCCAGACCGGGCTCGGCGCTCGGCGCTATCCATCGCGCTGCGCCCCCCCCCTCCTCCTGCGAGCGGACCAATAGCGAGCGAGGGCGGTGCACGCCAGGCGGGAGGGGCGGGGCCGGGGTCACGTGGGGGCGGAGGGCGGTGTTAAAGCGCGCCAGGAGCCGCGGCCCCGTCAGTCGGGCGGGGGCGGACGGGACCGGCGGGGGGCGGCCCGAGTGCGGCCGGCGCCAGAGCGGCAACCGAGCGGCACCGCGCTTTGGGTTCCGTCGCGCAGCCCGGCCGCCCGGCCCGGCCCCAGCCGGTGAGAGCGAGGTGACGGGCAGGGGCGGACACGCGCACACATGGCGGGGGAGGGGCGGTGGCGCGCGCGGGGCGGCCGTTACGGCGGCGGGAAGGGCCGGTATCCGGTGCTCGCCCCGCTGAGCTCTGTCCTTCCCCCGCAGGATGAAGAGCGGCGCAGACCATGGCGCGGCACCCGGCCTCCGGCTCCTGCCACCCACGGGCCCGTAGGACGTCTCAGCCCCCCCGAGCCCTATAGCGATTCCCTCTATTTAATTTTTGTACCTAATTTATTAACCCGTCGCCCCGCCCCCCGCCATGGAACCGACCCCCGCGGTGCCCACCGCCCCACTGGCTGACTTCCTCTGGATGCTGGTCCTAGGCTTCATCATTGCCTTCGTCCTGGCCTTCTCCGTGGGTGCCAACGACGTGGCTAACTCGTTCGGCACGGCCGTGGGCTCGGGGGTGGTGACCCTGCGGCAGGCCTGCATCCTGGCCAGCATCTTCGAGACGGTGGGCTCCGTCCTGCTGGGAGCCAAGGTCAGCGAGACCATCCGGAAGGGGCTGATCGATGTGGAGATGTACAACTCCACACAGGAGCTGCTGATGGCGGGTTCGATCAGTGCCATGTCCGGTAAGGGGTAGGGAGGTCACAGTGTAGGGGCAGCGTGGCCCGGGGTGTGCCCTGGTGATGGCTTTCTGAGTAGGCTGCTTCTTTTCCAGGATCTGCTGTGTGGCAGCTGATGGCTTCGTTCTTGAAGCTCCCCATTTCTGGTACCCACTGCATCGTTGGAGCCACCATTGGCTTCTCTCTGGTGGCCCAAGGGCAAGAAGGTGTCAAGTGGTCTGAGTTGCTGAAGATTGGTAAGTCCAGCTGGGAGGAGCACCCCAGACGTGTCCCTGGGTTTCCTTTCCCAGCAGCAGGATGCTGATTGTGCCTCCCCCTTTCCAGTGTTGTCCTGGTTCATCTCACCCCTTCTTTCGGGCATCATGTCTGCTATCCTGTTCTTCCTCGTCCAGAGGTTCATCCTCGTTAAGGTAAGGGCTGCCTGCCCCGTTTTCTGACACTTTGGCTGCTTGCACTGGACTCATTGGTTGGTTTATGGTCACCAGGGCTGCTCCTGGCACCAGGGGAGCCCTTTTGGGTGCTGAAGAGGTGAGAAAATGGGGCCTGTGGCCACTCCACAGAGTGGACCTGGAGGGTTTTGAGGCATCACCTCCCCCCTGAAACATGGGAGTTGTCTTGCCTGGCCTCAGTAGGAACAGCCCTGTTTCCCAGTAGTGAAGTAGCCCAGAATTGATAAGACCAGAGCTGTCAGGTGGTCTTTTCCAAAATCCTGGTGCAAGGAGTATTTTTTTTTTCCTTGGGGTAGGCTGCACTTGAAGGTGGTGATCCAAAGCCATGGCTTCCCTGAGCTGGGAGGGACATTCCTTCCACCTGGGAACCCCAGCTATGCAGAGAAACTCCAGCATTTTCTTCTGCATATCTGAGGTTAAATTCCTTCAGGTTTTACCTCCAGCAATTCAAGAAACGTTTAAGATCTTATCACTGGCAGCCCTTTAAAACAGCTCAGCGTCACCACTGTCACAGTAACCTTGTGTAACCAGCCTCCCCAAGCGGGGCTGGCCCTGTCACACTCCATTCTGGTGCTGAACAGTCTGGTTGCCCCGTGCTGCTTGGCATTCAGGGAGCCTTGGTGTGTTTGTCCTGATGCCAAATCCCAATTGCTGGGCAGCAGTGGGGATTAAATGCTCCTGCTGCTGGGTTGAGGGCCTGGCTGCCAGGTATGTGGTCAAATAAGCTCCTTTGTGAGTAATGGACTTTTTATTTTGTCCAAGTCAGCTGGAAAGAGGCAAAAGCTTTGAAAGTTCCAGGGGACTTGAAAGAGAAACGCAAGTCGAGATGGCAGTTTGGGGAGCAAGGGAAAGGGTTCAGAAAGCAGTTCCAGGCTTGGGCATGCTGAAACCCTTGGCTGGGGCTGCCAAGGTGTTGTGGGCACCCAGGTGTTGTGCCACCTCCTGCCCTCCCAGTCAGGGGACATCTTCCTGTGTGGTTTGTCCCCTAAGGGCTATCAGGAGCTGCTGAGAGCACAGATCCTTTTCTGGAAAGTCTCTGCTGCTGAGCTGCTCTGTGGTTACTGCTCAGCCCTCCAGTTTGCCTGTCCACAGCCCTGATTTGTGTTTTCCAGGTGGATCCCGTTCCCAACGGCCTGCGAGCTTTGCCCATCTTCTACGCCTGCACCGTGGGCATCAACCTCTTCTCCATCATGTACACTGGGGCTCCCTGTAAGTGCACCGCAGAACGCTTGCACCTAAATTTTAAAATTCTCTCTGGAGCCTCCATTAAATGCACGATTTACCCCTTTTTTGCTTTACAGGGCTGAGATCTCCTAGAAGGCGGCTGGCCTGTGCCGGTTTCAGAAGGCGGCAGGCTAGCCTGCGCTGTCTGGGCTAGGTAGTTGCCCAACCAGAGACCTGCTCAAACTAAACTCCTCCAGACCTTTCTCCTTAGACTTCCCAGGACTTGGCCAATAGCTTGGCTTTCCCTTCCCTTCTCTTACCTGTGCTAAAACTCAGGTATCTGCTGGCTGCTGGAGAGATTCTTTGGGCTGCTAGGAGCAGGGATATGGGGGCTGTGCCTCCTGATTGATCTCGTCCCTAAAAACAAGTTAATTATTCCTGTCGAGAAGAGCTGGCCCCTGAGCTTCAGTTAGGAAAGCCAAACCGAGATGCTGTTGTTGCAGGGGACAGGGCTAGGAGAGGGCTCAGCAGGGACAGGCAGATTTGCCCATGGAGCCAGAGGCTCTGTGGCCCCTGTTGTTTGCCGGGATGACTCGGTCTGAGCTGTTTTTTGGTGCCAGCGTGGGTTTCCTGTTGTGGAGGAGCTGCTGGAAGTGGGATGCGGGCAGGCAGCGCTGGCTCTGGCAGGGTTTGCTCTGTCAACAGTGGCTGGAAAAAATTTGTGAAGGGATCTCAGCTTCCCCTTGCCTGGGCTCTCCAACACGGGGGACAGGACAGGCCTGCAGTGGTGCTGCTGGGGGCACTGGGGCTGCTCCAGAATCACGGGTGGATCTGTTTTTATCCTGAGTGAGCTGTAGGGTTGAACACAGGGTTTGCAGGCAGACCTGTGCCTGGGCGAGGTGTCTGGGCTGCTTTAGCAGCAGTGAAGGCAGGGTTTGGGTAGTCACGAGCACCTGATGCCCTGCCTGGGGCTGTGTGATGCCAGTCCTCTGCTCAAAGTCAGGCTGCCTGCGAGAATGCTCCTAAGTGGGTCAAGTATCACCTCAGATGCCACGAAGCCGAAATCCCCAGTGACTCCTGGAGCAGATGAGCTGCCGTCCCCAGCAGCCCCGAGCTCCTGTGTGCTCTCCAGGGCTGCAGCAGCCACGCTGGGAGGTGTTTTCTCCTTTGACATTGCAGCAAATGAGGAGACAGGAGCTCTGTGGAGCCTGGGGCAGGCAGCATTCCCTTCCCTACAGCGTTTGGCTTGGGAAGGGGCTGTGAAGGGTCAGTTCCTGAGCGGGATGTGACCCATGGGGCTGCTCAGAGGGTGTTCCTGGGGTCTGTGTGCTCAGTGATGCCTTCTCAGCAGTGTGGATTAGCTCAGGACTGTTGCAGGTGGCAGAGTCCTGTGCCTGGGAAAACCAAAGTCATACGTTGAGGAGGGTTTTGCCCAGAGGTTTTTTCAAAGATCCATTGTTTTATTTCCTAGTGCTGG
The DNA here is from genome assembly GCA_009741485.1 of Malurus cyaneus samueli. Lineage (NCBI taxonomy): Eukaryota > Metazoa > Chordata > Aves > Passeriformes > Maluridae > Malurus > Malurus cyaneus. The sequence goes on along the minus strand of VKON01003541.1, from coordinate 97,123 downwards.
GCTTTGACAAACTTCCTCTGTGGGGTATCCTCCTAATTTCGGCGGGGAGTGCTGTTGTCTGTGCTCTCATCGTCTGGTTCTTTGTATGTCCGAGAATGAAGAAGAAAATCGACCGTAAGTACCGCGTCCCTCTGCAATCCTCGGGGAAGGGCACGCTCTGCCTGTAACCGACTTCTCTTCCCAGTGGGAGATCCCATTAGCTGCGGGGCTGTTATTAGCAGAATCCTCCTCTTGGCTCAGGGATTAACCTGCTCTGAGGCTCTGTGGCTCTCAGCACGCCGGGCTCTGCCTGTTTCACAGCCCAGCACCCAAACCCCACCTCAGGGGCAGCTGAGCAGTGTCTGGGGCTGGATGTGCAGGGTGACCTGTCCTGGAGCTGTGGGCAGTGCCAGACAACTGCTCTGACTCTTTATAATAGAGAGAGAAGGCAAGGGAGAATGTGCCTGTTGTAACCTTTAATCTTCTCATACCTTGCTGAGCAATCCTTGGCCTGGCTGATGCAGATCACAAGTTTAAAGCTGATGAAATCCTTTCTGTAGCAAAAAAAAAAAAAAAAAAAAAAAAAAAAAGACAAAACAACCCCAAAACACTCTATTGAAAGGCATCCAAAGGAGCAGCCCTGAGCTCTGCCTCCGGAGCAGTGCCTGGAACTGTGTGTGGTCCTGAATATCAATGATGTGTGTGAGCTGGGGCCTCAGGAGTTGGTGACGAGGGGATGTCCTTGTGCTGCTCTAATTGGGGTGTGACTAACAGCTTTATGGCCACTCTTGACAATCCTCCAGCTGTTCAGCTTAGCTCTTGCCTGTGAGGTGAGGTGCCAGACAGGCTCCCTGCCTGCCCACAGCATCCCTGGGAGGAGATGGGCACGCAGGAGGACACAGCTCTGCTGGGACTGGGTGCCAGGGCCAAGGGTTGATGCCACAGCCCAGCCCTTGAAGCGCACAAAGTGACAGGGAAATGGTCATGTTTGTCACAAGAAGGTGGTTTTGGGTGTTGTCTGAAGGAGCTGACCTCATGTTTTCACCTGGAGAAAACATGCTTTTCCTGGTAGAGGCGGAGGAACAGGCTCGGCTTCCAGCTCTGGGTGCTGCTGGCTTGGATCCTCGGGGTGGACAGGAAACCTTTGGGAGGTGGAGACCAACTCCTGTTTGGGTTTGTCACCCACCAGTGGAAGCTGGAGAGGAGCCCAGGCTGGAGCTGCTTGGCTCTTCTGGGCGCCTTCCCGTCAGCTTCAGGGGTCACAGCCCCTCCAGAGGTGGGTCCAGAGCATCCCACTGCCCGCAGGGATGGGACAAACACGGCCCAAAGAGGAACCTCTGCTCTAGACATGACTGACATAAAAGCCCCATAATGGTGCTCACCACACCCTGCGTGGGTGGGGGTGTCTAAAAATAGGGGATGAGCTGGTTTAGATGGTTTGGCCGTTGCACCCGGGACAAGGTGTGACTGCCCAGCACTTTCCAAAGGTCAGGATGGGGGGGAGCTGTCAATTTTATTTGGCTGCCGTAAATCTGAGAGGCGAGGGGTGCGGTCTTGCTGCTGGCACGGGGTGCAGTGGTGGGAAGGGGTTTGATGGCAGCTGCCCCCCCTTCACAGGAGAGATAAAATCAAGTCCTTCTGAGAGCCCATTGATGGAGAAGAACGTTGGCCCCAAGGAGGAGCAGGAGGAGGCCAAGGTGCCGCTGGGCGATGCCAAGGGCCCCGCTGCCGATGCAGGGTCGGCCGCTCCCCCTCGGGCAGCCGCGGAGGAGAGGGCGGTCTCCTTCAACCTGGGGGAGCTGGAGGAGGCCCCAGAGCAGGAGAGGCTGCCCAGCCTCGACCTGAAGGAAACAAGCATCGACAGCGGTGAGTAGGGGGGGCCATGGGGTGGGCAGAGCTCCCCAACTCCCGTCACCCCTTGGCGCTGACCCCTCCGCCCCACTGCTGTCCCCATCCCCCAACAGGAGCCGTGCGGTTGCCCAACGGCAACCTGGTGCACCTGAGCCAGGCCGTGGGCCACCAGCTGGGCTCGAGCGGCCAGTACCAGTACCACACGGTGCACAAGGACTCCGGACTCTACAAGGAGCTGCTGCACAAGCTGCACCTGGCCAAGATGGGGGACTGCATGGGGGACTCGGACAAACCCCTGCGGCGCAACAACAGCTACACCTCGTACACCATGGCCATCTGCGGCATGCCCCTGGACTCGCTGCGCGCCAGGGACACCGACGAGGGGGACAAGCTCAGCTGGCCCGTGGTGGACACTAAGAAAAGGGTCCGCATGGACAGCTACACCAGCTACTGCAACGCGGTGGCCGATGCCCACCCGGCTGCGGACGTGGACCTGAACACTGCCCAAGTGGAGCTGGGCGTCGCTGACCGCAAGGGCAGCAGCGGCTCCCTGGAAGAGTGGCACGAGCAGGACAAGCCTGAGGTGTCGCTGCTCTTCCAGTTCCTGCAGATCCTCACGGCCTGCTTTGGCTCCTTCGCTCACGGCGGCAACGATGTCAGGTCAGTGGAGTCAGTGGGAGCCCAGGGGTGCTGCTGGCTGGGGCTGGTGCTCACAGAACCGTGGAATCACAGAATTGTTTGGGTTGGAAGGGACCTTAAAGATGACCTTATTCCAACCCCTGCCGTAGACATGTTCCTCTTGACCAGGTTGCTCCGTGCCCCATCCAACCTGGCCTTGAACATTTCCAGGGTTATTCAGTCTTTCCAGGAGCCTGTGGCCCTCTAGACCAGATCCCCTTTCTCTTCCAGCAATGCCATTGGCCCCCTGGTCGCACTCTTCCTGGTCTACCAGACGGGTGATGTGGCTACCAAGATGGCAACTCCCATCTGGCTGCTGCTCTACGGGGGTGCAGGCATTTGCATCGGCCTGTGGGTCTGGGGGAGGAGAGTCATCCAGACAATGGGCAAGGACCTGACCCCCATCACACCATCCAGGTAAGGGCTGCCATGGGACACAGGGGAGGCTCCAGGGAGAGCTGCCTTCTCCTTCAGGAGCCCTTCTCCCTTCTCTTGGGGGTTTCAGTGGTGGAGCTGGGGTTTGGGGGGCTCCAACACCTCCCTGCACCCTCGGGGTTCATCTGGGGGTCAGCAGAGCCAAGCTGTCCTGCTCTGAGCTGAACCATTGGGTGTTTGGGGTATCCAGAGCCCCCATTCTCATCTGCCTTGTGTCCCTGCAGTGGCTTCAGCATTGAGCTGGCGTCAGCGCTGACGGTGGTCATTGCCTCCAATGTCGGCCTCCCCATCAGCACAACCCACTGCAAGGTAGGAGGGGTGGCAGGGGGGTGGCTTTGGCTCTCTGTGAGCTCAGAGCTGCTGAATCTCTGTGCTCAGAGGGCTGAGCTGTGTGGTGCCCCGCTCCGGGCCGCTGGCCACTGTCAGCTCCCAGCTCTGCCACTTGCATCTCAATGTGAGGTGGCAGCAGCTGCCCGGGCTCGGGGTGGGTCCCTGGGGCACTCGGGGGGTGAGGGAAGAACAAAACCCCTTTCATGGTCCCCTGGGCTTTGCCAAGAGGGCATGGGAAGCCGAGTGCTGCAGAGTCCTGCTCCTGTCACCACTCTGGGGTGGCAGCTCCCTGCCTGCGCTCTGTGAGGTCCCCACGGGCTGGAGCAGACCCAGGGCTCGGGGCTGGGGGTGAAGGAGAGCACATGGCTGGGTGTCCATGCCTGCTGTGGCACTGAGCTGTGCCCTGACCCCTCGGCCAGGTGGGCTCGGTGGTGTCGGTGGGCTGGCTGCGCTCCAGGAAGGCAGTGGACTGGCGCCTCTTCCGGAACATCTTCATGGCGTGGTTCGTCACCGTCCCCATCTCCGGCCTCATTAGCGCTGCTATCATGGCTGTCTTCAAGTTCGCTGTCCTGAAGGTGTGAGGGCACCAGGGCTTCCACTGCTCCTGCTTCCCACTGCTGCCCTTCCTGGAGGATCCGCCGAGGCTGCCTGCTGCAGAGCGGGGGCTGCCCATCTGCGCGTAGTGCTGTCACTGAAGTATTCTTTTTTTTTTTTTTAATATAACTGTCTTGGCGCTAACAATGCGGGGGGTGCACTGCCACGGCTGTATCTGCCCCCTGTGACCCCCCCGACCTGCTGTAGCTGTAGATAAGCAGTTACTGGGGGCCACTTTCTTCTACTGATCCCCCGGCAGTGATTGCTCGGGGGAAGGACAGAGGTTGGTCCTTGCTCGCCCCGGAACGAAGGGCTGGGGAGTTGTGGGGTGTCCCTCTTGCAGGCTGTGCAGTGTTCAGCTTTGCCTCCATTGCCGTAGTGGTGTGGGCACCATCCTGCTCGGGGGCCCTGGGGCCTGTCCTCGGGCCCCCTTGTCACTGCTGCTACCTCGGACTCAATAAAGATTTCCTTCGTACGCCAGTGCTGCCTGTGGTTCTGGGGCTTTGGGATCCCGTGGGGGCCTCAGGTGCTGCCCCATCGCCCTCCCTGCCCTGGCCCCGTGCCCCAGGAAGGAGCTGGGGATGAAGATAAGAGCCCCACGTGCCCCGTGGCTCACGGGATGGGCTGTGCTCGGGGGTTATCGGGGCCCCACACCTGGGGGTGGCTCCTGCCCCTGTCCCCGGCCCCACCCCCGCTCTGTGTCCGTGTGTTTGTGTGTCCGGTGGTGTGTCTGTCCCCTCCATGTGCCCAGGGATGCTCCCTCCCGCTTGGGTCAAGGCCGCTCCTGGGGCCGCACGTCAGCGGCTCCGGGCTGTCGCAAGAACCACGGAGGGGACAGCGGGGAGGGCGAGGGACACATGGGTGGGACAGCGTGGGGTGGAAGAGATGCCCACAATGGGGGCAGTGCAGTTCGGGAGGTGCTTTATGTGCCACCCGGGGACGGGAACCACGCAGCCCCGCGGGGTTGGGCTCGCTGTGTCCCGCGGTTCGGGGGTGCCCGTCCTGCCCCGATCTCCCCACGCTGTGCCCGCGGCGCCCATCGGGGCGGCTTTGGGGCGGCGGCGAGGCCGGTCCCTGACCCCGGTTAATGATTCGCCGCCGGGCGCTGCCAGCTGGGCAAACAGCGGCCCGAGGCTCCGGGGACGGGAACGGGAACGGGGGGGGGGGGCGGCGCGGTGACCCGCCGGGAGCGGGGACCCCGTTCGGGGGGCAACGGGGAGTGTTCCCCGTGTGCGGGCCACGCGTGGGGAGGGGTCGGTGCACCGTGGGAGCACGGGGGGATCGCTGCCCCATTTGGGGGTCACTGCCTGGGGTGCCCCGGGTCCGTCCCGGCTGCGCTGCCCGGGGGCCGGGCCCGGCTGGGGCGGGCGGTTCCGCAGGGCTTCCGTTAAAGCGGCGGCGGCCGGAGGAGGTGGCTGGAGGCGTGGCGATGGGCAGCGAGGGGCAGCGGGGCCCGGCGGCGAACCGGGGCCCGGGCAGGGCGACCCAAGGGCCCTGCGGAGGGACTGCCAGCACCGGTGCGCTGGACTGCCGCGGGACGGGCGGGTGGTGCGGGCAGCGGGCTCGGGATGCGGGGCGAGGGCTTGGGAAGGACGGATGGCAGGGGGGCAGGACCCCAAGAACGCGGCCTTCAGGGGTTCGGGTACGGGAGAACAGCTTTGGTGTGTCGGGAGGGGGCAGAGGCCCTGGCCGGGGTGGGGCAGGTGGGGCTCACTCACTGTCCCACTCCCTGCCCTGGACCCTCTGTCCCACACCCCCACACCCCCCCCCCCCCCAGCTCTATTTCCAGCTCTACAGCCCCAGTTTTCTGCTCCAGTAAACTGCTGTGAGGACCTGGCTGGATGGGCCACACGACCCTCCCGGAGCACTGACTGGGGATGGGATAGGGAAACACAACCCAATCTCTTCCTCTGTGGCCACCCCCAGCCCTAAAGCCCCCTCACCCCCTAACTCCCCCGTGGTCATCCCAGGATCTTCGTCAACCGGAGCCTGGCGCTGGAGAAGATTAAGTGCTTTGGCTTTGACATGGACTACACCTTGGCCAGTGCGTTTTGGGGGGCCCAAGGCAGGGTGGGGTGGTGGTGGGATCCCCTCAACCCCTGCCCACACCCCCTGCCCCTCTGCAGTGTACAAGTCCCCTGATTACGAGGAGCTGGCCTTCACTCTCTTGCTGGAGCACCTCGTTGCCATTGGGTACCCTCCTGAGATCCTCGCCTACAAGTACGACCCCACCTTCCCCACGAGGTGAGTTTGAGGAGGGGGTCCCAGAGGCCGGGAGGGGAGGGGAAGCGAGCCCCCTGCCAGCTGACAGCTGTGTGGCACAGGGGGCTGGTGTTCGATGCTCTCTACGGGAACCTGCTGAAGGTGGATTCCCACGGGAACCTGCTGATCTGTGCCCATGGCTTCCGCTTCCTCAAGGGGTGAGTCTGGGAACCCCCACCCGAGGGGCAGGGGAGGGTTGGGGGTTCCTAAGGATGGACTCCAGCTCCATGCTCCCTCCCCAGTGCTGAAATCCTCCACTATTACCCCAACAAGTTCATCCAACGGGATGACATGAAGCGCTTCCACATCCTCAACACCCTCTTCAACCTCACAGGTGAGTGAGAATCCCACCATCCCAGCCCTCCCACCAACATGGGGTGCTGTCCTGCCCCGCACCCCCTCTGACAGTCCCCTCCCTCCCCCACAGAGGCCCACCTGTATGCCTGCCTCGTGGACTTCTTCACCAACTGCTCCAGATACGTCAAGTGAGAGCGAGGTGGTGGGTGGGGGCTTGGTATTGGGTGGGACAGGGGAGAAATCTTGGGGAGAGCTTTCCTTGGCAGGGCAGCCCCCTGACCCCCTTCATTCCTGACTCTTGCAGCTGCGACACCGGCTACAAGCACGGGAACCTCTTCATGTCCTTCCTCAGCATGTTCCAGGATGTGCGCGAGGCCATGGACCACGTCCACCTCTCTGTGGGTGCAGCGGGCAGGGGGCTGCTGGTGGTGGGTGCTGAGGGTGCTGGGGTTTCCCCACATGCCCACCCTGGGAGGTTTTGGCCAGCCCCACCCCATCCCTTCTGCAGGGCTGCCTCAAGGAGAAGACACTGGAGAACCTGGAGAAATACGTGGTGAAGGATGTGAGTTGTGCAGACCCCCAGGGACCCCTCCCTGCCCCGCTCCCCTCGGTCAGTTCCTCGGGCTCTCACTGACTTGCCCCTCACCAGCCCCGTGTGCCGCTGCTGCTGAGCCGCATGAAGGAGGTGGGGAAGGTCTTCCTGGCCACCAACAGTGACTACACCTACACTGATGTGAGTAGGGGGTGTCTGTGCCCCCCACCACCGGGTCCAGCCTGGCCTGCCCTGGATGGGCGAGGCAGAGGGGATGTGTTGAAGCAGAGGCAGGGTCTGCTGCCCGCAGATAATGCCGGATGTCCTTGCAGGCCATCATGTCCTACCTGTTTGACTTCAGCAATGAGGACAAGGTGAGTGTGTCCCCGCTGTGGGCTGGGTGAGGGGTGCAGGGTGCCACCAGCGTGCTCCTGTGACCCCTCCCTGGTGGTCATCCACAGGCTGATGTCCCGCAGCGCCCCTGGAGGTCCTATTTCGACCTGATTGTGGTGGACACCCGCAAGCCCCTCTTCTTTGCCGAGGGCACCGTCCTGCGCCAAGTGGACACGGTGGGGACCCCTCCCTGCTGCGGGGCCGGGCAGGGTGGTGGGCACTATTTAGGTGCTGAGGGGACTCCTGTGGGCACAGAAGGGTGGATTCACAGCTGATTGGGCACCAAGCAGGCACAGGTAACAGTGTCCCCATCCTGCAGGACACGGGGAAGCTGCGCATGGGGACGTACACTGGCCCTCTCCAGCACTGTGCCGTCTACTCCGGTGGTAAGTGCCCGGCTGGGCTCTGTGGGCAGCACAGGGGAACGTGCCCACCCCTCACCTTGACCCTTGGCTGTCACAGGCTCCTCAGATGTGGTGTGTGACCTCCTGGGCGTGAAGGGCAAAGACATCCTGTACATGGGGGACCACATCTTCGGGGACATCCTCAAATCCAAGAAGCGGCAGGGCTGGCGCACCTTTCTGGTGGTGCCTGAGCTGGCCCGTGAGCTGCAGGTCTGGACAGAGAAGAGCGGTGAGCAGTGCCCGGTTGGGGACACAGACTTTGTGTGCAAGGGGAGGTGGCCTAGAGCCTCCTACACCCCTCGATGGCCGTGCCCTGACCCTCTGTGTCAGTCATGCTGAGCGGTGGGTGATGATCCCGCACTGAGCTGGCCCTGTTGCCTTGCAGAGCTGTTTGAGGAGCTGCGGAGCCTGGATCTCTTCCTGGCCGAGCTGTACCAGTGAGTGGGTTGGGGTGGGACACAGGCAGGGCTGGCAGCACCCACGGGGACCCCTCCTGGTGAGTTCTGAGCTGGCTCTGTTCTGCTCCAGGCACTTGGACAGTGGCAGCAGTGAGCGCCCAGACATCAGCTCCATCAAGCGTCGCATCCAGGTGACGCCCAGGGCACTGTCCCTGTCCCCCCACCACAGCTTCCTCCATGTGGGTGGAGGGTGCTCTGACTGTCCTGCCCGCCCACAGAAAGTCACACACGAGATGGACATGTGCTACGGGAAGATGGGCAGCCTGTTCCGCTGCGGCTCTCGTCAGACGCTCTTTGCCAACCAGCTGATGCGCTATGCAGATCTCTACGCTGCCTCCTTCATCAACTTCCTCTATTACCCCTTCAGCTACCTCTTCCGGGCACCGCCTGTCCTGGTACGCAGCCCCTGCTGCTCACCCACTGTGCCCCAGTTTCCCCTGGGGCATGGGGCTGACAGAGGTGTTGGGTGGGCTGCCTGGTGCCAGCCTCTCTCAGGGAGCTTTGTGCATCCCCACAGATGGCCCACGAGTCAACGGTGGAGCACTCTCGCCTGGATTCAGGGGATGCGGTCACCGCCCTTCCTCCCTGGCTGGCCCAGCATGGCAACCCTGGCCAGCAGGTGGGTGCCAGGGAACAGAGGGGCAGAAGGACATGGGCATGCTGCCACCCTGATGTCCTTGGGGTCCTGTGCCCACTGAGCCCCTTCTGCACTGTCTCAGGTCCCCCAGGACTCGAGTGGGGAGGAGGAGGATGATGGAGAAGCCTGAGCACACCCCAGCTGCTGCCATGGCAGGTGCCTGCCCCACGGGAGGGCATTCGGTGGCCCTGGACCACTTGCACTGCCAGATGGAAGCCACTCGTGGTCAGCTGCCACCTCTGGTGGCCACAGGATGGCTGGTGGCCCTGACCCACGGCCTCTATCACACCTGTCCCTGGGCATTTGGGACCTTCTCCTGCCTCTGCCTAGAGCCAGGAGAGGGCCCCTCTCTCCAGGCCTGCCAGCTGGTGCCCCTTTAACTCATATCTCTGCCACCAGCTCAACTGCCAGCCCGAGGCCACCCACAGCCAGGGCAAATGGCCTCCCCAGCATCACTGGGAACCCCACTGCAGCAGTCAGGGTCCTGGCTGCTCCTGCCCCTTCAGCCTCTGGGCCTAGCCATGAGCATTGGCAGGCAGGGCTGGATGGGGAGGATGGGGCTCTGGAGAGGGTGAGGCTCTGGAGAGGGTGGGGCTGTGGAGGTGACAGCTGGTCCACGGGAACCCCCTTCATCTGCTGCTCCCTTCTTTTTTCTACCCCTTTGTATTTATAAAAGATACTCAAAACTCTTGGCACTGCAGAGACATAAAATTGGCTTTTTTAAAGGAAAACTGCATTGTCCTTGCAGCTGGGGGACGGGGGCAAAGGACAGTCCCCAAATCCTTGTCCAGCAACTGGGACAAGCACAAGGCCCTGGGCAGAAGGTGATCTGCACCTCTGCAGAGGGAGCCAGGGTAGCAATGCTCCAGAGTGGAGCCAGCCCCATGCCAGAACTTTGCCACACTGCTCTGAAAATTCTTCCAGTGTTTGTGACTCTGGAAGTGCTGAGCCATGGCTGGGGATGCGTGAGGGGGAGAGGAGGCAAAAGAACATGTGGGGACAGACCACTGCTTGCTGGGCCTCGCGTGGGTGGGTGGGTGACTGTGGGGCTCCCACACCTTCTGTAGCTGCTGTACGGGCACTATTCCCAGCAGAGACCACCTGCCAGTCCCCTTGCCAGCCTCTTGCCTGGTACCTTGTGCCACTGCCTGCTCCAAGTGCAGGGCCAGCAGCAGAGGGGGCCCGAGTGCACTGACAGGACTCTTGGCCCCAGAGTCCAACCGTGTCCCCGAGTTGGGGGTCTAGCCTGCTGCACTCCAAGGTCCTCTGCACCCCTCGGTGCTGCTGTGAACCTTGGGGCCTGCACAGAAGCTGCTGGGGTGCTGCAGGTCCCCCAGCCCCTCAGGCAGAGCATCCAGATAATGAGTGTGCATCTGCCTCGCAGAAGGGGACATCCAGACACTGCCCAGGTAGGGCACAAGGCAGCTCCAGAGCAGATCCCTCAGGACATTGATTCCAAACACTGGGAGGTGCCTGGAGCACTGAAATCCATCTGACAGGAAAACTGGAGCATGTGTCATGCTTGAGGAGCTGAGGGCAGTCCTGGGGGACACAAGCCCAGGAAACACAGCTGGTGTCTCCACACCACTCACAAGCCCACACACCTCTCAACTGCAAATTTTAATATATTTTAAAAACAGCATTTAGATATTTGAAACTAGCTTATTGTGTGCCATCCCCTCCCCCCTCCATCTGAGGGGCAGCAAGAGGAGTCAGTGGAGCCTCTATGAGGCAGCACGGTGGGCAGGCAGCCTGCCCCTGCTGGGAACCGCTCAGGAGCCCTTGAGAGGGTGGGTATGAACTCAAACCTTCCAGCTCTGTCACTTCTGGCAAAGCCTTGTTTTTCCGGAAGAAGAAGCAAGTCTCCTCCTCAGCATCCAGGATTTCACTGAGGGATGACACCACGGGGTCATGGTCCTTCAGCATCTGTGGGTAGTAACTCCCAGCCCGCTCAATCCGTAGCGAGCGTCGCACGGGTGTCAGAAATTTCAATTCTGGGCCTTCCAGGAGCTCCCTTCCTCTGTGGAGAGGACAAGAGCCTTAGGTAAATCCTGTGAAGAACTGGCATGGAGGGTGTGTGCTACCAGGAGCGGGAGGTTCAGCCTTACCTGGATGCAGATGTAACCTGTAACTTGACTGAGAGGGGAAGGGAGGTCAGGGGCCTCCCCACCAGGCCTGGAGTCGATTCTGCAGGCTGTCTCTCTCCTGGACAAGGCGTCATAAGCTCCCAAGGAATGGGGTCCTTGGCCTGTTCTCCTGGAAGGAGAGGAAAAGGGGAAAAGGCCAACACAGTTGCAGAGAGGGGCATTGGGGAGGGACACTCTGGACACAGACCAGGGTGCCTGGCTGCAGAGGCTGTGCCAGGAGCCTCCCCAGCCCTGGCAGAGTGACACTGTCCCATTTGTGAGATCAGGATTCCAGACTTTCACAACACTCAGTCTACATGGAGGTCAAGAGGGACACAAGGTGCTGGGACAGACTGTAAACCGTGCTGCTTCCTGGCCTGCAACACCAGGGAGCCCCCACACCCCACCCATGCTGCAGCCAGCCCACCCCACAGTGCTCAGGTTACCTTCCAGTGTCTGGCCTGCATCCTTCAACATATTGAGAGCAGTTTCCCTGAGCTCCTCAACTGGCTGCAGGAAAAGTAGAACACAGATCAGGGCAGGTGTGCCATGGGAATGGAGACCAGAATTACAGCAGAATAGAAGGAAAGGGTTTTGCTGCATCGCAACAGTGTGCTGAGGACAGCAGGAAGAGGCTGCAGGATTCCCCTTTACCCAGTGGGATCCATCAGGTGCCCACCCTGCATGGGCACATCCTACAGCATGGAATGGGACTGGCAGCTCTAAAGGACTTTAGCAGCACTAGCCACTGGTGAAAAAGTCATTCCAAAACTTGGCCCCTGGATCTCAAGGGAGCCCTCAAGTGCAGGGGCAGGGAACAAAGGGAGCTGGCGTGCCCCACTCACCTCAGCCCCAGCGCTGACTGCTTCTCTGTACAGCTGCAACACATCGAAGGGGCCATTCCGGGCCAGCAGCTTTGCCTGACAGATCCAGAATTTGGCAAATTTCTCTGGCTGGGGCACAAGGGACAGCACTGCTGAGAGCTCCTCTGCCTGGACACCCTGCAAGGAGAAGGGTAAGGGCCTGGAGTAAGGTGTCCATGGCTTGGACCAGTGTGTGCAGCCAGAAGTGGCCTGTGCCTGACCACAGTTCCCAATGCTCTCCAGGAGGGTCTCAGCAGCCTGGGTGTGCAAGTCTACATAACCATGGGCAGATAAAAGCTGTCCTGCCTCTATCTTCCCCTTGGGTAAGCGAGTCTGGTATTCCAGGGGGTGTCAAGGGATAGACTCCAGTGCTGGCATTAACTGGGGCCAGTAAACCCTGGAGCAGGGCTAGCAGTCAGTGTTCCCACCAGGGCCATAACTCAAGCTGTGACAGCCACCACAGATCTACCTCGAGGTGTCTCAATCTGCCTGGCTTGCTGCTGCAGACTGCACTGCCAGGTTCCAGGACACCATCAGTGACACACATGAGGCCTGGGCTGGCTTTGGCTGGGGTAGAATTAATTTCCTTCCCAGTGGTATGGGGCTGTGCTTGGGATTTGTGCTAAACGCAGTGATGGTAAGAAGTATTTTCATTATTGCTGAGCAGGATTTACACAGGGCCAAGACCTTTTCTAATTTTTATACTGCCACAGTGACAAGGAGGCTGGGGATGTGTGGGAATTTGAGAGGAGACACAACCAGGAGAGGTAATTACAGCAGACTAAAGAGATATTCCAGACCACATACTCAGTCTATAAACTGGGAGGATGTTTGGACTGATGCTGTTTGCCTTCCCCAGTCACCACTGCCTGTGATAGTGCCCTGCTCTCCTGGGGGTGGCAGAACACCTGCCTGGCCACGGCAAGCAGGGAGTCGATGTTCTGCTTTGCTTGTGTGTGCAGCTTTTCCTTTCCCAATTAACTGTCTTTATCTTAACTCATAAGTTCTTTAGCTTTACCCTTATGATTCTCTCCCCAAACCTGCTGGTGAAGGACCAAGTGAGCAGCTGCACGGGGCTTGGCTGCTGGCTAGGGTTAAACCACAACAGTCCTTTTTGACCGTTCTCATCACATGCCTTTAGCCTACCCATGACTTCACGAGGACTTTTATTTCCCTATGTTTTCCCTCTGACAACTGCACACTTGCTCCCAACCCCTCTTAGCTACTGGAGGTACATGACCCTCATCCCCTGGCATGCTCCAGGAGAGAAGCAGCTTGTTCAAGCAGCTCCTTTCCCATTCCCACCTCCTCAACGAGCTTCAGACACTCAGTTAATATGTTGTTGATCTTCATTTGGTAGCGTTGCTCTGGATTCTCTTGCTTCTCTTTTGCTTTGACCTTTCTGCAGGATGGCTTCACCTCCTGCTTCTGAAGCAGCATCATCGGTGGCCGCTTGTATTTCTTGCCTTTGGATGCCAACCACTCCTCCAGCTGTTTCCTGTCCAACAACCAAGAGATCACAGTTACCACCCCAGCAGACAGTAACTGGCAAGAGCTGGCTGATTTTCCTTGGAATCCCCCTTTAGCCAGCTTCCCCTGCTCAAAAAGAATCAGTATATCTATCTCAGAAACACATCCACATCTAGCTCTAGGCTGGGAAAGGAAAACACTGTCAAGTGTAAGCCTTGAGGCAAAAACTGGCCTTCTGCTCACTGAATCAGTGGGAGAGGAACACAGGGTGCCACCCAACATCATCCCCAACCCCTTCTTTCTCAGTGCATCACCCTCCAAACAAGCTTTTGCTGATAAAAGACTTTGGAGTCCATTTTCAGCAGGATGGTGCTGGCTCACCCTGTCAAACCCTTTAAACTCTGCTGTTTGCTGGAGGCAGGACCCAGGCTGCCCAAGCTGCCACTTACTTACGATCTGCAGCTGATGGGGTCCGAGGAACACGCCTAGCCTGCATGCTGAGCAGTGGTTTAAGTTGATCTCTCCTGCTCCTCAAATCACCCTCCAGTGACTGAACACGAGTTTTGGAGTTGTGTATGCTGCGAGACTGGTTTGGGTGGCCTGTCCCTTGGGATGCTGCTGTGTGTCCAGGAGGCACCACCTTTGTGTTCTTCCTGTCCATCCCCTCCTTAACCATGGGCCTTGGCCGTGGCAAAGTGACACTTGGCTTCAGGCTGGATTTCAAGTTTGTGGTCCCCTGGGGCTTGTCCAAGGTGGGAGGCTTGGTGGGAAATCTTCTCACTGGGAGAGGTTGGCTGTGGTGCTTAAGACTTCTCTCTGGAGCCGTACCAGGTGGCTTTCCTACAGGTTGCCTCACTGTAGTAGTTTTTCCCCGGTTTATCCCTGGGTTTTTATGTAGCAAATTAGCAGAAGCAGGAGGGAACTGAGAGTGCTGCAGCAGGTGAGTTCTGACACTTGTTTTTTGAGATACGCTCTTTGAGTCTGGCAGCATTTTCCTGAATTTATCTGGAACTGCCTCTTCCTTAGCCTGGCGGTTACTAATTTTGTCTTTTGGACCCAAAATAGGCCTTGACATTATGGCTGAGCTTTGCCTGTGGGCCAAGACTTTCTTCTTCCCAAGACTGCTTCCATCAGATTGCAAAGTTCTGATCAGCTCTGGGCGTGTGGAGCCATGTGGGTCGAGGTTTTCCTTGTGGCAGACCAGCCTGTCCTGCAGCCCCTCATTCAGGGAGCAAGGTGCTCCAGGAGGGGGGTGGTCACTTCCCACCTGAGGTATTGCTGCAGTGACAGTCTCCTGTGCAGACTTCTGGTTTCTTTCTGGATTTAAGTGACCAGAGCTTGAAGATGGGAGCCTGCCTGTGGACTGTGCAGGAGCAGGAAGCTTTGCTTTCTTCCCTGGCTGCACTGGATGCATCCCTGCTGCTCTCTGGGATGTATTTGAAGGCTTCTGCTGAGCAGTGTGGCCAGCGTGCTGTGTGGATTTGGCTCTGAGATTACCACTCCCTTGAGCACCCTCCATGACATTCCCAAGAGCATTCTTCTTGTTCCTGTCAGCCTGGAGAGATAAAGCAGCCCTCAGCTCCAAGGAAAACACAGCTTGGTCACACCCTGACAGTTGGCCCAGGGGACAGTCACGTGACAAAGCAGTTGTCAATAGAACAATAAAACAACACCCTCCAGGATATGGGCAAAGGATCAGTCTCCCAGACTGAAACTCCTAACTAAGCTAAACTCCTTTGAAAAAGCACTAGTTGGCTCATTGACAGCTATTTAGCAATCTGTAGTATGCCCCCCATTTGGAGCTGGGAACTCACAACACAGACTAGGGGATGTGATTTTCAAAGCAAGTTACAGATCCAAATCACAGCCAGGACGAAAAATTATTATGACTCAAGTACATTCTCTTGTGATCCTATAAGCAGCAGTCCTGAGTGAAATCCTTTGAGCTCTCTTGGACTTCTGTGGGCTTTGACCAGCATCTCCCTCTGAGCAGAACATCTCAGAGCCAGCAAACTCTCATGTTTGCTGTATTTGGAGAAAGAGCAAATGATGTCAACAGACCCTGGCTGATACTCCCTCTCCCTAAGGCTCAACCCTTTGCCTGCTAAGACACAAAGGCACTGACATGAATTTGAGGGGAATTTTTCACAGGTATATACCCTGTAGAAACTCTTTAGGTCTATGTGTGTATAAGTATGCTATAGCAAATGTACTATGAAAGTGGCTTTCCTCTAAGTACTTAAGATTTTTAAGTCAGGCCTGTAAGCAAGTTACTGTTGTGCTACAGTAAATTCTATATGAATCCTTGGTTAAATTGTTTAACTTCACCTATTTATTAAGCACTGTTAAGTTTTAAGCGTTGTTAAAACCTTCAGGCCTAAACTATTGGTCAAGTCCAGTGCTCAGAATAGCAAGGCAGTCTGCTCTGAATCTTGTGACTCAATGGACCTTTCTTATACCTTTTTATCCTTAACCTTCTCCATCCTTTGCCTTCCCCTGCCTACTCCCCCAGCCTCCACATAGACAATTTCTGGGTTGGTTTTGGTTTTAGATTGATTGATTTTAGATTTTAGCTTGCTTTTTGTTCTATTTGCTTTAATCATCCAGTAAGTAGTAAAGTGAACCTTGACAATGAACTTTGTCATGCTTTCCCTTACATATTAAACCTGCTTTTGCTGGTACCTTTGCAAGTAATTCCTCAAACAACCATAAAATACTCGTTCATGACAGGGGACCCCATCCTGCCCAGACTCACTCAAAGCATGAAAGACTCAAAAGCTTCCTACTTACATGCTTGAGTTTAGAAACTGGTTCTAAGGGTGGATTCCGGTGATTAGTCCAGTCCTTTGAAAAGGGTCTGTAAAAGTCAAAGTTATCAGGTAATTTATCTGCCATAAGAAAAACAGAAAAGAGTTAAATATCTAACCCACTACTGGTTGTCTCAGACACAGGAGCTTAGGAGTAGCTTTCAGAAATCAAAAATCTGTCAAGGAATATTACCACATACTATTAATTCTTTTTCTTTTGTGTGGCAACAGAAAAGCAACACAAACCATTAAAATATCCAAAGTTGTCACAAAACTTTCACGGACAACAAAGCTAATCAAAATGATTCCTGCAGGTGGTGATCTGGCACGTAAGGGAAGCTCCCAAACTGTCCCATGTGCTACAGACAGCTGAGGTCATGCTGCTGCCACACTGCAGGTCACAGTGCTGCCTGGTGCAACAGGTAACTCTGATACTGCTTCTTTTCATCACATTTTCCTGCCAGGTGTGCTGAAAATGCTCCTTCCTCATTCTAACCTATCCCAAAGGGCACTGGAAGCTGTCACTAAAAACCAGTGGTGAGACTTTAATCACCCTTTCCTCAAGATCTGGCTCCAAATCTGAGTTGTTAGCAGCAAGGCTTGTTCTGCCAGAGCCAGGAGCTGAGATGAAAAGCTTCACAGAGACTCATAAAAGAAGAGACACCATCAGCCACTGGGAAATGTCAGCACTCAAACCACCCCTTTGCTCCTGCTGCCAGTAACTATAGACCAGTGCCAGAGCCCAGACAGCAAGGCCCTGGCAGGAGCTGGTTCTTTGTACACAGGTCAGAGAAGATAGACATTGGGCAGTGGGGAGAGTCAGCTATACCTCAGACTTTTACAGATCATCTCAACCAAGCCCAACATCCTCCTAACTTACTTTGCACTTGGGCATTTCAGCCTTTCCTTGGCTGCTTGGCAGTCTTGCAGCTGGCTCCTCTGTTGCCCTGCAGAGAAATGTCAGGAAATGCAGTGCACACAGCATGGTCTGAGTACTGGGAGAATGAGTACTCATGACAACAGATTTCTGTTACACTCAAACACTACATTGCACATCTCTTGACCTCCCTGCTTGGGGAGCCTGGCAATGCTGTGCCCAGAAATTCCCATGCATACAATATTGCCCAGAGGCTCACTGGCATTTAAGCTCCCTGACCCTCACAGCGTGATGCTGCTCAATGCATCATTTGCACAGGGCTCCGATTCCAGCAGAAAAGGGGAGATGCTGCCCAAGATTCCATTTCAGCTGTGACCTGCACCCACTAGCAGCCAAGCCCTCTCCTAACACAAGAGGGGAAAGCAAGCAGCGCTTCAACAGGAGGACAGAGGATACTTCCAGCACCCCCAGTTCGGCTGCAGCACTGGGGCATCTCACAGAGCCCAGCATCACCCCATCCCCAGGGTACCTGTCCCTACAACTTCCACTCTCACCGATCACCCACATTTCGCCCTGGGCTTTAGGAACACGTCAAAACCCTCCCTGCCTTCTGCTCCCCAAGGCTTCCACTGAGCCCCAAGAGCAGCACGGCCACTGTCACACCTCCAAACTGCCTTCTTCCCAACCGCGTCCCTGCGTCCGTTTTGTCGGGCACACCCCGCGGGTTCCCACATCCACACCGACCCCCACTCAAGCCTCCCTCCCAAGACCACAGCA
The DNA here is from genome assembly GCA_009741485.1 of Malurus cyaneus samueli. Lineage (NCBI taxonomy): Eukaryota > Metazoa > Chordata > Aves > Passeriformes > Maluridae > Malurus > Malurus cyaneus. The sequence continues at coordinate 79,353 of VKON01003541.1, read as the reverse complement.
GCCCCCCAGGCCGCCTCTGACACCCTCCCCACGGGCTCGTCTTTGCCCGCCCCAGTGGGTCCGCAGGTCGCAGCACCCCCGCACCGCAGGGCCTTAGAGCTCCGTTCGTCCCCGCTGCCACAGGAGCCCTGGAGAGTCCGCACCCAGCTTGCCGGATCCCCAGCCTCTCAGCAGCACCCTCAGCAAAACCCCCCCCTAGCCCAAAACGCCCCCCCCTCAGCAAAACGCCCCCCCTCAGCAAAACGCCCCCCCTTCAGCAAAAACGCCCCCCCCCCCCCTCAGCAAAAACACCCCCCTCAGCAAAACGCTCCCCTCAGCAAAACCGCCCCCCCTAGCAAAAACGCCTCCCATTTCAGCAAAACGGCCTCCCATCTCAGCAAGACGCCCCTCAGCAAAACGCCCCCCTCAGAAAACGCTCCCATTTCAGCAAAACGCCTTCCCATCTCAGCAAGACGCCCCTCAGCAAGACCCCATTTCAGCAGAACCCCTCAGCAGACCCCCTTCAGCAAGACCCCCTCAGCAAGACGCCCCCATCTCAGCAAGACCCCCATCTCAGCCAAGACACCCTTCAGCAGAAAACCTCCCCTCAAGCAAGACGCCCCCCTCACCAGCCGCTCTCGCCCGCTCCATCCGAGCGCCGCCTCAGCGCAGCCACCGGCACTCCCAACAACCGCCGCCAGCGTTTATTTGCCACCGCCTTCTTCAAACCGACCAATGGGAAGAGCCAAACGCCGGCTTTGGCTCTGTGATTGGCTGAGGGGACGCGTTGTCACCGCCCCCTCCGGCGGCTGCGGCGACAGTGGCGGCGATGGATCCCTGCAATGACACGGGTTGCCACGCCGTTGACAAGCCGTGTCGCGATGCACCGTGCCAAGCCACAGCGCGATGTCATGCCATGTCATGTAATGCCACATAATGCCGTACCATGCCATGCGTGCTACAGCGGTGCGATGTGAAATGGCATGACATGGTAAATCACATCGTACTAGGTGGTATCGTGCACCACTCGCTCGCTTGTCGCGATGTGGCTCACCGTGCCATGTGCTGGCAGCAGCTGGGGTAGAGGTGACAGCTCCAGGCGGCTGCTGAGTCTGCCTGGAAACCACCCAGGATGCCCACCAGGATGCCAGGATGCCATCCCAGCCACCTCCCAGCTGTGGTGTGGGCGTGGGGCGAAGTGGTCTTGAGGGTCCTGCATGGGTCTGACAAAAAGTCAGAGTTGTGGTCCCCCACGCTCTGGGTTTTCACCCAAAAAACAGCCAAAGCAGAAGGATTTTCCCATCCATAACCCTATCCCCCATGAGAGCAATGAGCTGAGGAATGCTGTCCTAGAAAACCTTTTATTTCCACGTCCATCCACATACAGGTTACAAGCAATAATAAATAAGGGAGCACAATAAATAAGTACAAAAGCACAGGGCTTTACACAATAAATAAATAATAATAAAATAAATACATAATAATTATATAAAAATAGTAGGGATTGGGTTGGCTCGAGCCCATGGGGCCCAGAGCTGCTATTTCACATGAAATAGATGGGAGTTGTGTCCCAGGGGGTTGTACTCGGTACATACAGCTTGAAACCGGTGGACTGCCCCCGGGGTTGTTGGCGTTGATGACAGTCTTCAGCGGCACTGCTCAGCGCCTGCTCAGCTCGTAGGTCGCAATGTTCACCTGGTCGGGGGTGTTGGTGATGCCCACGGGCTGGCGGGGCTGCAGGGATGTGCAGACGAACCAGCCGGGGAAGGCGGCCGACTCGAAGCGGGTGGTGCCCTCCGCTGGGCTGTCCAGGCGGTAGAAGATGAAGCGGGTCAGCTCCGCGCTCTCAATATCCCTCCTGATGTCAGCTTCCTATAGCCAGCGGGAGGAAATGACGGTCAGGGTGGAATGGAGCCCCCAGCTGCACAGAGGGCAGACTGGTGGTGATGCCGGATGATTTTTGCCTTTCCTTTTTATGTGCCCTTTTATATACTTTTATACACTTTATACATTTTCTGTACCCTTTATGTATCCTTTGTACCCCTTAACCTGCATGCTTGCAATTCCTGTAGCGTGATATTCCAGCTTAGTTTAGGGGTTCTGCTGGGCAGAGAGACCAAACATCCTCAGTGAGGGATCAGCGTGCCCTGTGCTATCTTAAACCCGAGACTCCAGCCTTGGGTGAAGCCTTCTGTCTGGAACATCTTGTGTAAACTGGGCTCTGGCCTCATCCGGGGGGGATTCATTAGAATAGGGGGACATTACTGCATTTGTTAAGTTTCCTGTTAAAGAATCCTAGATAGACATGCTAATTTTTGAAATCTATAAAACTTATATCCTTGCTATATACCAGGGTATGTTTTTCCAGTGAGTTGTGAACCTGGGATCCCAAATACTGCAGTAAAACCCTTTTTATCCCCTTAACTGTGTCTGTGTCATTATTGAAACTGGCTGATCACGGCAACAGTGGGACCCCCTGCTCACCTCCAGCTGCAGCTCAGGTTTGGTGCCACTCATCACACATGACATGTAGAGCTGGTAGCCCTTGATGCCCAACGCCACTGGCATTCTTCCAGATCCTGGGCCGCCCTGTGATGACCGGGGACGGTACAGAGCGATGTTGAGCTTCACTGCAGAGAGAAGGGACAGGTAAATGGGTGTTCCCGGGGCTCCGGGGTGGCTACTCAGGGGTCCTGGGTTTGGGGACAGGGATGTTGGGATGGGACCACACGCTCTCACCTTTCCGTCCAGCAGAGGGTCCCTGCAGGTGCAAGGCCACCAGCTGGGTGGGTGACTCCAGTACGAAGCACTTGTGGTCAATGTCCAGGATGTCGAAGGACTGGGAGCGAGTGTAGCGGAAAATGGGTGCCCCGGTATAACTGGCCCTGATGCACTGGAAGGAGACGGGCTCTGTGGGGAGTGAGACAGTCAGGGGGGTGTTGATGCTCCCAGATCCAAGAGTATCCCCCAAGAATATCCTCTGGCAGGGGCGACACCCCTGACATCACCCTCGTACCGAAAATATCATCCAAGAAGCTGCCAAGGTCACTGTCGGCGAAGTCCTTCTGCGATGGCGGCCTTAGGAGCTTGGTCACAGCAGCCACCAGGACAGCAGCCTGGCGAAAGGTCCTGGAAGGGTGTCCCTTTGTCACTGTCACCTGGATGTCCACCCTAGGCGATGTCAGCTCCAAGTCCAGCTGAGGCTGCTGGGGAGGAAAGGGGACGCAGGGTGAGAGCCTGGCTTCCATCCCACACAGACCCCACCGCTCCCAGCGCCCAGCGTTACCTTCTGCAGGCAGAGACACTCAGGGCCGTACAATGTCTCCTCGTTCAGGCTGAAAGGCAAAGGGAGATGGTGAACTCAGGGTCAGGAACGCAGCATCACATCCCCAAAGTCCTCTCCACAGCGTTCATTCTTACCTGCTGCTCTCCAGGGTGTCCAAATCGGGGACGAATGCCATTGCTGTCACTGACTGCAGAGTCCTGGGCAGAGACTTGACGGGACCTGCAAACTCGGCTGCCTGCTCCTGCCTGCAGTGCTGCTTGGCTGCTCTCTGAGCCTGCCCTCAGCGTGGCTGGTTTTCAAGAGCCTCCAGAAGGAAGCATCCGTCAGAGTGGGATTTCCAGGTTTCGCAACGCCCGGTTTTGCCCAATTCCTCCTTCAGACCGAAGGGCTTGCGGGCTTGCGGGGGTTGTTGCCCCCCGAGCAGTGCAGTGGGGAGGTGGAGCTCGGAGCTGAGCAGGGGATGCTGCAGGAGCAGAGTGTGGGGCAGAGAGGGGATGATCTGGAGACAGGGCGTGGCGCAGAGCAGAAGGAAGCCCCAGGGCCAGTGTGTGGGGCGGAGAGCAGAGGGGATGTTTGGGATTTTTGACGTGTGGGGCCTGTGACCATGTGCCAGCAGGGAGTTGGACTTGCCCAGCCCCAGCTCCAGCCCCAGTCCCAGCCCCAGCTGTGATGACACCCATCCTTGTCAGGGCCAGGATGGGATTGTGGCTGCCCCGGAAGGGGCCGGTGGTGCAAGTGCTGCCACTCCATCATTTCCCCACGGCTTCCTCCTGCACTGCCCAGACCCATCACAGGTACAAAGCAGGGCCAGCTTTGCCTACTCTGTCACACCTCTTGTCCCCATGGGGGACAGGCTTCCCAAGTGCAGGCTTCCCAAGTGCAGGTCCCCCAAGTGCAGGCTTCCTCCTGCACTGCCCAGACCCACGGTACCACAGGTAAAACAGGGCCAAGCTCTACCACACCTCTCATCCCCACTGCCCAACACCAGTGAGTGCAGGACCCTGCTGTCCCCAGCGTTTCTTGTGCCCACTCATGACACCCTGGGGACATTGGCCTTTAGGGACATGGCCTTTAGGGACATGGCCTCATCCTCACATCCGTCTGTTGTTCCGGAGATTGCACCATGCTGGGAGGGCCGGGGATGTGCGTGGCTGGGCTTGCGTGAACTCGGGCTGTTGGGGTGTTTTCCTGGCACCTGTTTCACTTCCTTGAAAGTGCCATCCAGCCCGGCACAGCTCCTGTGGCCGAGACTGGCACCACCATGACTCACTGTCAGGAAATTGCCAGAAACCCAGAGCTTCCTGCGCACCTCCTGTGCCCCGCTGAACATCTGAACATCCGCTGGCTGTCACACATGCTGGCATATCCCCAAAGGCCTGACTCCCCCCTGGGGCAAGGATCCTCCACACCACAGTGGAAGTCCCCAGGCCCATGGCAGAGGTCCCCAGGCAGCAGCTGGGGTCCTCAAACCATGGTGAGGGTCATGAAGCCATGGTGGGAGTTGTGGGCCATGTACCACAGGAGGTGTCCTGAGCCATACCAAGGGTGTCCAGGCTGTGGTGAGAGTTTTCTGGCCATGATGAGGGTCCCCAGGCCATACCTAGGGTATCCAGGCTGTGGTAACAGTTCTCTGGCTATGGCAGGAGTCCCCATGCCATACATAGGGTCTCCGGGCCCTGGTAAGAGTTCTCTGGCCATGGTGGGGGTCCCCAGGCCATACCATGGGTCTCCGGGCTCCAGTGAGAGCTCTCCGGCCATGGTGG
>VKON01003541.1:18877-72995 GCA_009741485.1 Malurus cyaneus samueli | reverse complement strand
GCCCCCTCACCCGCTCCGTCCCGTTCGCCCGATCCGCCAGGGCCGGCCGAGCCCGCCCGCAGTCCGGTGAGCTCCGCTGGGCCGGGGTCGGCGGTGGAGCGGCCGCAGAGGGTCTGCACCGACCCCCTCCCGCCCCGAGGCCCTCGCCTGCCGCGGCCCCGAAGGTACCCGGTGCTGGATCAGCTGTGGCTGCAGCCAGGGGCTCTGGCCCCGCCGCTTCCTGGAAAGTGGAATTTGTGCTGTTTTTAACCTAGAAAGTATTCCCGAGTCCCAGGTCGTTGCCAAGTACCCGCCATCTAGGCTGACGTCCCTATCCCGGCTGCGGGTGGGTCACATTTAGCACTTTAATCTACTTATTGGCACACTCTGGGCTGTCATCTGTTGTGGGTATTCCTGAGATTTGACCTTTTGGTGAGGTTTGGGCTGTGGCTGGCTGCCCTCCTGCACTTTCCTCCGTTGTCACTTCCAGTGTGATCTTTGCATTCCTGTGTGACCCTGATATCCTTTATCTCAGACTCGGTTTCCTATGTCCTTGCTTCTGGTTCTCTGCTTCGATGCAACTTGCAATTATCCCGACTCAAAGCTTGCCTTGTCTCTGTCCAGGCTCCCAGCTGACTCTCCCGACAAAATATCCACAAAGAGCAGCTAATTCTGCTCGCTTTGGGGCAGGCTCTGGTGTTAACCTCCCTGTTTTCCAGAGAAGTCATGGGATGCTGCTGAGTGACAGCACTGAAACTGGACACCAAACTGGAGATGATGCTGCTGCTTCTGTCCTAAAGTTTTTTCCTCCCGTGTGCATGACAGTGCTCTGGCACCTGATTCAATTGGCTCTCTGAAATATCATGGAATCCTGGAACGCTTTGAGGGGGAAGTGACCTTAAAAATCATCCAGTTCCACCCCTGCTACCATGGGCAGGGGCATCTTACACTATCCCAGGTTGCTCCAAACCCTGTCCAACCTGGCCTTGAACTTCCAGGGATGGGGCAGCCACAGCTTCTCTGGGCACCCCGTGCCAGAGCCTCACCACCCTCACAGGGAAGAATTTCCTCCCAATATTCCATCTAATCCTGCCCTCTGGCAGTGGGGAGCCAATTTCCCTTGTCCTGTCATTCCAGGCCCTTGTCCAAAGTCCCTTTCCAGCTCTCTTGGAGCCTCTTAGGGACTGGGAGGATCTCTTCTCTTCTCTTCTCTTCTCTTCTCTTCTCTTCTCTTCTCTTCTCTTCTCTTCTCTTCTCTTCTCTTCTCTTCTCTTCTCTTCTCTCATGCCTAACTTTCTCAGCCTTTCAGATAAATACCCATGTTTTTCTGTGTAGATCTGAAGATGGTGAGCTGGGAGAATCCCTAGTTCTGTGGCATTCATGGTCCTGCTGGACCTGGCAGGATGGAAAGGACAGGATTCCCTTTTTCCTGTGGGTATATCTGTCAAACACTGGCTGAATTCAGGTGGCTCTGAGTCTTCCTCAGGCTCTTTGAACCAAAACCTTATGGTTTGTAATGGGAATTGTAGCCCTGTTGTGCCACAGAACTACAGAATCACAGGATATGCTCAGGTGGAAGGGACCCGCGAGGATCATGTCTAACTCCTGGCCCTGCACAGGACCGTCCCCAGGAGTCACACCCTGTGCCTGAGAGCGTTATCCAAATGCTTCTTAAACTCTATCAGGCTGTAACTACCCCTCTGGTGACCCTGCCCAAACACCCTCTGGGTGAAGAACCTTTTTCTGATATCCTAAACCTGCCCTGATACAACCCTTGGGTCCTGTCACTGGTCACTGCAGAGGAGACATCAGTGAACCAGATTCAGCCAGACAAACCTGGAAGGCTGGTTAGCAAAACACGAGGGTGTGCTGCTTTCTGTAGTCCCTTGTGAAATTTCATTTTAATCTGGTGAACACACGGTAACTGATTTGACATTGGGCTGCTGCTCGTTAAACTGGTCTGGGATATGGAAAGCAGCCAGCTGGGTCACCTCCAGCCCTGGCGAGGAGCTGGGTGGAAAGGGCAGCTCCAAGAAGAGCTGACTTCAAGTGGCTGTGCTTCCTTCAGGGTGATTCTGCCCCAGTGCTTTCCTTGGGCTGCTCTGGAGGGTTGGATGTGTGTAAATCCCATGGCTGACCCTGTGGCCAACCCTCTGGCTGACCTCAGACCTCCTTGCAAGGTGGTGGAACCTCTCAAATGTCCCACACTGGCTCTGGGTTACTTTTCTGGGTTCTCTGGGCAGGGCACAACCCCTCTCTGGGTCTTTCATCTGCACTGACATTCTTGGGTCTGGGCTTTTGAGGAGAAGCAGTCTGTCCTGGAGCTGATTTGTGGTGATCTGCACCCCTGCAGCCCTTCCAGCAAAGCTGAGCCCAGCAGGTGAGGGCTCAGCTGGGAGGAGGAGTCCTTTGCACTGCTGTGCCTCTACCTGGCGAGTGATTTTCCCTGTAGGTGGTTTCTGCCCAGCTTTATCTTGGGTGGGTGTGACAAGAAACCAAGAAGGAGAAAATCTCGGACAAGCAGAGTGGTCACAGAAATTGAAGGCCAGATCTACCTGGGAGGGAGAGTGATGGACAAAGCTGAAATCAAGAGATGTGGATGGCTTTGATGTGCAGGGAGCTGTTATTATCTGCCAAGCAAACTTGTTTTGTGCTGTCGTGACAGGAGAGATGATGATGCTGTGCTTTCAAGGATGGGAGAGGTAGATCTGGCCACTCCTGAGCAAAAACTGCATTTCCAAGCCTTGAGGGACAAGGGTGGATGGATTAATCCAAATTCAAGACTGATCCTAAGATCACCTCTCCATGCTCTGGGCAGGAGGTGATCTCTGTTCAATCCTTTCCTGCAGTAATTCCTAACTGACTTTTCTGTTCTCTCCCAACAGGAGCTTGTGTGAGGCCACGGGACAAAAATGCTTAAATTAAGGACTTGTGCGGCAAAGCTGAGGCCGTTGACGGCCTCGCAGACTGTAAAGACAATTTCCCAACACAGACCGGCAGCACCCAGGACGTTCCAACAGCTCAGGTGCTACAGTGCACCAGTGGCTGCCGAGCCCTTTCTGAGTGGGACTAGTTCAAACTATGTGGAGGAAATGTATTATGCATGGCTGGAAAATCCCAAAAGTGTACATAAGGTAAGGATCAGCCTTGCCAGGATGTCACCTTTGCTTCTCTGTGTGTGTCCGAGCGGTGGGTGCAGGTAAGTGGCACCTCTTTGAGGAGTGAATTCATCTGGCTGGATGGTTGTGGAGCGTCCTTCTGCCTCGCTGTGCCCAGAAGAAGCAGCAGTGATTCCTTGAGCAGAGCCAAGAGGAGCTTTTTGTGGTGAAGAGGGAACGCCGTGGGCTTGGGACACGGGCACCGTCCTGGATCACAAACGGATACGAGGAATGGCTTCTGGGAATCCACCTCCCAATGCTGTATTATCCATCTCTGGCTCATCAAGAGGGTTTATTCTGCACTGGAGGATGGGGAAATGGGGCAAGGAGGGTGTTCTCCACATCGTGACTGATTTCCTGTTTATCTCAGGCACAGCTGGTGCTCGGTGTTGGGGCAAATGTAACTAAGCTTGGCTTTGAGCTTGTGTTTGTAAAGCCAGGCTGGTGATCTGCAGACAGGGTCTGGTGGCCAGAGGGATTCCCACCAGCGGCTCCTGAACTGGAAACTGGGAAAACAATCCAGCTGTGGGCAGTGTGTGCACATCTGTCCTGATCTGGATCCCTTCCAGCAAGGCTGAGCCCAGCAGGGAGGAGGAATTCTGAAACCTGGCAGCATTTTCCCCCTTCCCCAGTGTTTCACAAGGAAAATGTTCTTCTGTTGACTAAGTCTCAGCATTATCTGAGGGATTTTTAGGACAGTTTTAAACTGATGTGGAGCAGGGATTCACTTTATTCATGAAGACTAGGACAGAATGAGTGAATGGGCAATCAGGAGTTTAAAGAATCCCAGCACTCGTGGCAGTGTTGATGTGTTTTCAATGGCACTGATCCCACCCACCCAAAATGAAGGTGTTAGAAATTCCTTAACGTAGGATTTTCACAGAATGTTGACTTCATGCTTATTTGCAGGGAAACAGGCAGCTGAGCCAAACTACAGACTGGGAAATCATAAAACACCTTAGTTTGGGTTATGCCCTTTGCCAAATACTTGAAAGCTGCCCCAGCATGTGGTACAATCCCTCTTTTGGAGTTGTGATACCGAATTAAAAGCCTTAATGAGCTTAAATACTTTAAGTATTTAAATTTAAATAGATTTAAAATTTAAATTTGATTAATTGATTTGCTTGATTTCAAAACAAGTGAGGGTTACACCACCTTGTCCCAGCAACAGCCACAGGGCTGTGGCTCACAGAACTGAGCTCAGGATCCCTCTAAAGCCTGGACTATTCTGGGTGTGGCAGGTTTTTAGGGGATTTTGGGATCATTTTACGGGAATTTTTGGAGTAGTTTTAGGGCATTTTGGGGTAATTTTAGGGGATTTTGGAGTAATTTTGGCTGATTTTGGAATAATTTTAGGGGATTTTGGGTAATTTTAGGGGATTTTGGAGTAGGTGATGTAGGTAACATCCATCTTCATGTCTAGACCAGGTCATTTGGGGCCTTGTGTAGTCAGGTTTTGAGCCCCTGTGAGGGTGGAGCTTTCACCAGCACCTCTCCAGGCTCCCAGTCCAATGTTTGTGGTAAAGAATTTCAAGGGTGTGATTTCTGGGTGACTAACCACTGGAAATCAATGTCTCTGGAAGTTCTTCAGTGCAGGAATTTATGGAGGATTTTTCCTCATGCGTGGCTGGGACGGGTTTGTGACAGCAGGAAGATCAGTGTATGAAATGAAATGAAAAATTAAATGAGGTCTTGCTGTTTTCAGGAAGCAAACCTGAGACTCGTGATGGAGAAAGTGAGTCTTAGGGACTGCTTTTCCAGCAAAACCAAGCAGGAAGGGGTTGGAGCAGGGAGATGGGACTGGATGACCTTCAAGTGTCCCTTCTCACCTAAACCATTCTGGAATCCTATAAAATCCAGCTACAAGTCCCAAAACTTCTGGTGGGTTTGATGTAGACTTTGCTGGTGCTTCCTGGTGCATTTGGCACCGTTCTGGCCTTGTCTCTTGTGTGGACTCCTCATTCCAACCAGTTTACCAAGATTCCTTCCCAGCTCCTTTCTGCACTCCTTTGCTCTCTCTGCACTTTTTTCATGGGTTTCCTGTTCCTGCTGAGATGCTGAGCTTGTGTTGGCTCTCATTTTTCATCAGCCTGTGTCCCCTCCTGGGGGAGGACAGTGCCACCACTCCTGTTCCATCCTTCCAGGCAGGGGGGTCACATCCTGGGGTGGAGCTCTTGGAAGGAGCCTGGCTGTTGTGGGCATGTGGCTGAGGTTTGTCTGTCCCTGTTTGCTGCATCCCACTAGGAAGGGACACATTCAGCTGGGAAGAGCTGGGGAGTCTTTGCTGTTGTCACCAAAAACCTCTGAGACTTCCACAGTCCCAGCTGAGCACAGTGAATGCATTTCCTCTGTGTAGACACCAGGGATTTAAACTGCAGAACAAGCTAAAAGAGGGAAAGTAAAATTAGGTTTTTTTTAGAGGGTTTTCTGTGTGGAATCCTTTGGCTGAACTCCAGTTTTCAAGTTGGATGAGCAGAGTAGGATAATAATAACAATAGAATAATAAAAATTAGAGCAGAGTGAGTGAAAGAGGAGGCGAGGGCATGGGGGATGGGTGCCATGGGATCCATGCTGCTCCTCAATCCTGGAAGTGAGGACAGCACCCTCCTTGCCCCAGGTTTGGTCAGTTTGGGTGCTTGGCACAGCCCTCATTGTCTCTGTGTGCCATGGGAAGGTGTCCAAGGAGCTGTGGCTGCAGATGGGTGGTACCTGTGCCCACCTGGGACAGGCTCAGCCTCCCTCAGCCCTCAGCAGGATGTCTAAACAAGAGCTCACCTGAAAGGGCAGAAAAGTTGAAGAAATAAAAGCAGACAGATTTAATCCACGGCCCTGCTGGTACATTGAGGCAGACGAGCCTTCTCCTGAGGCTGCACCCAAAATGGACCCGAGTCACGAGATCTTCCCCTTTTATCAAGTTTCTGTCTCATGAACACATCGGGCCCAATCTCTGCAATGACACTTCAGGTGATGCTGTCACCCACCCCAATTTTGCTCCCCCAATTCTCTGTTGTTTCCATATTTTGGGGCTCTGAGGCAGTGAAGTGTCCTTGGATTTCAGGCTCAGAGAGGAATTGTTTGTGTGAAGATGGAAGAACAGGACTTTAGTGCTGTGCACTGGGAAGTAACGAATACAGATCCATGAAATCAGAACTAAAAATCCTAAGGGATCAGCAGCAGCCCTGGAGTTTGTGTTGAAATGGGGAAAAAAGACACAGCTCTCCCCGTGGATCTGTACATGAAACAACCCATAACAGGAACTCCTTAACGTGGCAGCATTTGGGACTTTAAATTGATTTTGATGACCCCATCACACCTTGGAAAGCTGAAAGTCTTTGGGTTGATAAGGGACTGTTCAGTGAAGTGCACAGCATGAAGCTCATCGGCTGCTGCTCCATAAAGATCACCTGAATTTGGCTGAAGCTCCTCCTCCTCCTGCAGCCCTCAGTTCTGAAATTCCTCCTCTCTGCTCAAGCAGAGTTGGGGCTTTCTGTACCCGTGGCAAGGAAAGGAGCAGGAAGCAGCCAGTTTTGGTTTTTAAAGTTGTGAAGGTGCTGGTTTGGTTTGTGAAGTTTTTTAGAAGGTGCTGGTTTGGTTTTTCAAGTTTCTTATAAGGTGCTGGAAGGGTTTGGTTTAGAAGATGCTGGTTTGATTTTTGAAATTTTTTAGAAGGTGCTAGCTTGGTTTTCGAAGTTAGCTGAGTTGGAAGGTGCTGCTTTTAGTTTTTGAAGTTTTTTAGAAAGTGCTGGTTTTTTTAGAAGGTGCTGGTTTGGTTTTTGTAGTTTTTTAGAAGGTGCTGCTTTGGTTTTTGACGTTAGCTGAGTTTGAAGGTGCTGCTTTTAGTTTTTGAAGTTTTTTAAAAGGTGGTGGTTTGGTTTTTGAAGTTTTAAAAGGTGCTGGAAGGCTTTGGTTTAGAAGGTGCTGGTTTGGTGTTTGAATTTTTTTAGAAGGTGCTGGTTTGGTTTTTGAAGTTTTATAGAAGGTGCTGGTTTTGCTTGGTGAGCAGGTTTGGGGCTGTTCCAAACTCATAGAATTGAGCTCAGAATCCCTCTAAAGACTGGACTGTCCTGGTGTGTGGCAGGGTTTTAGGGGATTTTGGGATTGTTTTAAGGGAATTTTTGAGTCATTTTGGGGATTTTGGGGTCATTTAGGGTATTTAGGAGTCATTTGGACGATTTTGGGATCATTTTAGGGGATTTTGGGGTCATTCCAGGGGGGTTTAGGAACATTTTGGGGGTACTTTTTGGTATTGGAGGAATTTTAACATTTTGGGGGATTTTCTGGAGAAGGTATGAATTGATTGATTTGGGGTGTTTTGGGGGATTTGCTGGGCATCTGAGGATTTGATTTCACTCCCAGAAATGGAAGAATTCCCTAAAAATGCCCTGAATCGAGCTCTCTTGTACCAAAATGTGTACCTGTGTGTCCTATATGCATATAAAGATCTGTATGCATAATATATAAATAATAGATTATACTAAAATATGATTATAAATCTATTTAAATGATAATATATAATATATATCAATGAAATATATTTCTAGATATAAATATATTATAAGAAATAATAAGTAATATAACTACATAAAAATTAAAATTATCTATTATGAATATATAATATATAAATAAGATATAAATATAATATGTTATATATAAATATAAGAAGATATAGAAAATATATAAATACAAAAATATAAAATATATTTATATAAATAAATATTTATTTATATAATATATTTTTATAATACAATATTTATAATAAATATATATAAAGTATAAAAGTGAATGGAATACTCAGAGCTACCACAGGCTCAGAGAAATCAGCAGTGAATAACCTCATCAGTTTATCACTGCTGTTACCTTGGGCAAGTGCCAATTAATTAACAGAGCAGGATTAAGGCAAAGTTCTCCTTGCTGTGATAAAGCAGGGTAGGGCTGTTCAGCCTCTCCCATGGGGAGATGTGAGTCCCAAAGGCACCTCTGTGCACCCCACAAACCCATGGGGTGGGTTGGATACTTTTGAATTCTAAAACCACATCAGCAGGTTGAAAAGTTTTTATGTTTTTATGGTTTTTTTAATGTTTTTATGGCATTTATCAAGGCCCTGTGCCATGGGGTGGCCCGTGGGATACTCTTCAGTTCAAAATGGTGTCATGGGGTGGCCCGTGGGATACTCTTCAATTCAAAATGGTGTCAGGAGGTTGAAAAGTGATGTTTTTATGGCATTTATCAGGGCCCTGTGCCATGGGATGACTCTTGAATTCAAAATGGCATCAGCAGGTTGAAAGGTTTTTAATTTTTTTGTGTTTTTATGGCATTGAGGCTCTAGCCTGCCCTGTGCCATGGGGTGCCCCTTGGATACTCTTGAATTTAAAATCACATCAGCAGCTTGAAAAGTTTTTAATTTTTTATATTTTTGTGGAATTTATCAGGGCTCTAGTCCTCCCTTTGCCATGGGTGGCCCTTGGGATACTCTTGAATTCAGGAGGTTGAAAAGTGATGTTTTTATGGCATTTATCAGGGCCCTGTGCCATGGGATGACTCTTGAATTTCAAATGGCATCAGCCGGTTGAAAAGTGATGTTTTTGTGGTGCTTCTTGGGGTCCTAGCCTGCCCTGTGCCATGGGGTGGCCTTTGGGATACTCCTGAATTCAAAATCACATCAGCAGGTTGAAAAGTTTTTAGTTTTTTATGTTTTTGTGGCATTTATCAGGACTCTAGACCGCTCTGTGCCATGGGGTGGCCCTGGGATACTCTTGAATTCAGGAGGTTGAAAAGTGATGTTTTTATGGCATTTTTCAGGGCCCTGTGCCATGGGGTGGCCCTTGGATACTCTCGAATTCAAAATCACGTCAGCAGGCTGAAAAGTTTTTAATTTTTTTATGTTTTTGTGGCATTTGTCAGGGGTCTAGTCCTCCCTGTGCCATGGTGTGGCCCTTGGATACTCTTGAATTCAGGAGGTTGAAAAGTGATGTTTTTATGGCATTTTTCAGGGCCCTGTGCCATGGGGTGGCCCTTGGATACTCTTGAATTTAAAACCACCTCAGCAGGTTGGAAGGTGATGTTTTTATGGCACTTATCAGGTTGGAAGGTGATGTTTTTATGGCATTTATCAGGGCTCTGTGCCATCCGGGCATGGTTCTGGGGAGCAATAAAGCACTCGGTGAAAGTGCTGTTGCCACACCCTGTTTGAGTTTAAAGTGAAGGGTTAAGTGAATTTAAAATGAACTTTTCCTTTCAAAACAGAATCAAACTGCAGCTCCAAGAGGTATGAATGGCAGAAAGAAACAAGTTATAAAGGCAGCACCCTGCTCTGTCCCTGTCCCCACCTCTCTCCCAGGTGCTCCTTTTCTCTTGCTTATTTTTATTTTCCAGTGCATTAAACAACTTTAAACCACGGAGCAGAGCAGCCAGCTGGGTTCCTGTCCATCCCAAAAGCACAGAGCCCATCCCTGGGTGCTTTTCCTTGAGTTCCCACTCCTTAATGGAATAAATGGGGAAGAAAAGGACATTTTCAGGAGCAGGGATTTGCTTTGCTGATATAAGAGACTATTTCAGGCTTGGGCTGGAGGAAAAAGGAAAAGATGGGAATGGGAAATTTTAGATTTTGGTTTAAGGCTTCTCCTCAAATGTCACCTGAAGTTCCCACTCCATAATGAAATAAGGGGGAAGAAAAGGACATTTTCAGGAGCAGGGATTTGCTTTGCTGATATAAGAGACTATTTCAGGCTTGGGCTAGAGGAAAAAGCTGGAAAAGATGGGAATGGGAATTTTTAGGGTTTGGTTTAAGGCTTCTCCTCAAGTGTCACCTGGAGTTCCCACTCCTTAATGGAGTGAGGGAGAAAAAAAAGGACATTTTCAGGAGCAGGGATTTGTTTTGCTGATAAATTTCAGGCTCTGGCTGGAGGAAAAAGGAAAAGATGGAAATGGGAAGTTTTAGGATTTGGTTTAAGGCTTCACCCCAAGTTCCCAGTTCTGAACAGAATGAGGTGTGGAATGGATTGGGATTCTTTAGCAGTCAG
The DNA here is from genome assembly GCA_009741485.1 of Malurus cyaneus samueli. Classification (NCBI taxonomy): domain Eukaryota; kingdom Metazoa; phylum Chordata; class Aves; order Passeriformes; family Maluridae; genus Malurus; species Malurus cyaneus. The sequence goes on along the minus strand of VKON01003541.1, from coordinate 62,839 downwards.
GACAGGGTTGGGTGTTTTCTGTCTTCCCTTTGCCCTTCCCCTTGGAGGAGCGATTGTTTATCACTTACAGCATCAAAATGTTCCAGATTTTATTTCTGTTCCTTCAGCGTGACCTGTTTCTAAATTTATTCACCTTGGGTGGCCATGTGATGGGACCATGGGGTGTTTGGGTAAACTGGGGCTGGAAATACCTTCCTGGAGCACATGATGGGTGCTGCAACTGGAGGAGGGGACACCTGAGGGTGCTGGGGTGACTCGGGCAGGTTTTCAGTGCTCTCCACTCTGCTTCTGAGCAACAAAAACTGGTTTGTGTAACAAATAACCTGTGCTTGGAGGGCTTGATTTAAGTCCTGCTTGATTTAAGCATTGGGGATGGTTGAGTTTCATCCGTTTCTGCCATTGTTGTTGAAGGGCTGGGAACACAAACCCTGTGAGGAACAGCTGAGGGTGCTCAGCCTGGACAAAAGGACACTCGGAGTGACCCCATCGCTCTCTGAAAATTCCTGAAAGGAGCTGTGGGCAGGGGGGTCGGGCTCTCTCCAGGCAGAGCTGCAGAACCAGAGGGCACAGAATGAGAGATTTCCCCTAAGCTGTGCCAAGGGAAATGGAGGTTGGATATTGGGAAAAAGCTTTTTACAGAAGAGGTAAAGCACTGGATGGTCTGCCCGGGGAGGGGGTGCAGTCACCATCCCTGGCTGTGTTTAACAAACATTGCATGTGGGGCTGATGCCTAAAACAGGGCTCACCTGAAACAGAGGCAGAACAAAGAAGAGAATAAAGCAGAACAAATAATCCAGGCCTGCTGGTACATTGAGGGCAGACAGAGCCTCCTCCTGAGCTGCACCCAAAATGGACCCCGAGTCACGAGATCTCCCTTTTATAAGTTCTGCCTCATGAACACATCAGGCCCCAATTCTGCAATGACAGCTTCAGGTGATGATGTCACCCACCCCAAGTTTGCTCCCCCAATTCTCTGTTGTTTCCATATTTGGGGCTCTGAGGCAGTGAAGTGTCCGGATTTAGGCTCAGAGAGGAATTGTTTTGTGTGAAGATGGGAGAACAGGGCTTTAGTGCTGTGCACTGGAGAAGTACAAGAATACAGATACATGGAAATATAGAAACTAAAAATCCTAAGGGATCCGTGTACTGTCATACTTTTCCACCACTGTCTGAAAAACATGGAAATAAATGCGAAAATATGGAAACAACAGAGAATTGGGGGAGCAAGCTTGGGGTGGGTGACATCATCACCTGAAGCTGTCATTACAGAATTGGGGCCCGATGTGTTCATGAGACAGAACTGATAAAAGGGGAAGATCTCGTGATTTGGGGTCCATTTTGGGTGCAGCCTCAGGAGGAGGCTCTGTCTGCCCTCAATGTACCAGCAGGCCTGGATTAAATCTGCTTTATTCTCTTCACTTTGCTGGCCTCTGTTTCAGGTGAGCCTTGTTTTAGGCCTCACCTCCAAGTCTATCAAGAGCTGTTTCTCAATGTTTTGATTTTTTCTTAGCACTTGTTAATGCCCATCTGCAGTGGGTACAGGGGCAGAAGTGGCAGCTGCCTCATTTTGAGCTGGTATGGTGGTTCCTCTGTGGTGCTGGTGTTGGTGTCACCAAAAGGATGGGGGAAAATTGAAGAACAGTTAGCAAAAGAAAAACTGGTTTAGGGCTGAACAACACACCTGCTGCTGGGATTTGGTCTCAGGCCATTCAGACCATGGAAAGAGGAAGAAGTGTGTTTGATTGCAGGCAAGAATATTTTTCAGAAAATATTTGGGACTCCTCCTGGGGAGAAGGAAATGAGCTGGAAGTGCAGGCTGGGGCTCACTGCTCAGAGCAGCAGTTCTGAGAGCAGAGCCAAGGGATGGGCTGTCACTGTGCCCTTTCTGGTGCCACTGCCAAGGGCAGAAGGTGGCTCTGGGGTTGGCTCTGCCCAAAGAAACGATCCAGATCGATGGGAAGTGGTGTGCCTGGAATAGTGGGAGAGATTTGGTGCTCTTCTGGTCAAGGCAGTGGTACCTCCTGCATGGAGCTGGGTTCAGGGCAGGAGGCAGCTCTGGGGAATCTGACACAGCTGTGAGACTGAGAAAGAGTAGCACAGAAATGAGCAAGTCATTAAGTGAGGCAGAATCACTGAACAGAGAACTGCAGGAAAGGTGCAGAGTTCTGGAAAGCACAAAACTGCAGGGGGAGTTTTGGCTTTGACAGCAGAGCTGAGCCCTCCATAACCTCCACTCAGGAGCTGTTTGAGCTGCAAGTGATGACCCTGGACACATCTGGTCACATCTCTTCTATTTTTTTTTTTTTCCTTTCCTAGTCATGGGACATCTTTTTTCGCAATGCCAATGCCGGAGCTGCTCCAGGCACCGCCTACCAAAGCCCCCCTCCGCTGACCAGCAGCCTGTCCACCCTGTCCCAAGCCCAGTTCATGGTCCAGGCCCAGCCTAACGTGGATAAACTGGTGGAGGACCATCTTGCAGTGCAATCTCTCATCAGGGCATATCAGGTAAGGGGATTTTGTGGCCAGGAGGGGCTCACAGTGTCCGAGCTGGGCTGGAGTTGGTGTGAACGATGGGGAGCATGCAGGACATGAGCTGGGCTGCCTGGCTTGGATCAGGAGCAGCTGATCTGCTGGGGCACAAGCTCTGCTGTTGTTTTGCTGGACAATAGGAAGATTAAACCCATTGCCATCCCACAGGCTGCCAGGGAGGGGGAGGTTTTCTCCAGCAGGGTGGTTTGGTGCCTTCTGGAATGCTGCTCCTGTGCCATGTGCTCCTGCCATGCTTAGCAGTACCTGGAGTACCCATCCTGCCTGCCCCTGTTGCTGACAGAGCTTCTCAGATCCTAAAATAAAAGCTCAGGAAACATTTCCACCCGATTTGCAACCTGCAACAGGTGTGTGGTGCTGGGGAGTGCAGCTTAGAGCAATCCCAGCCTTCTGGGATAAACAAATTTGGAGCAGGAAGGAAACATCCTCTGGGCAGGGCAAGCCAGCGAGGAGAGAACATTTAAATGTGTTTCTACTTCTTTGTTATTCTTTCACTTTTGGTTATGCTCTGGTTTATCAAGTGCGGGGGCTGTAATTATGGCTGTGGTGGGATGTTAATGAGCCCAGATTAATGAATCCAGATGCTGTGCAGTTGTGTTCCCGCTGAAGTAGGGGGAAAGTGGGGAATATGGGGAAAGTCCATCATAAAAGGCTGTGAGTTAAGGCAGGAACTGCAGCACTGGGCAAGTCCAAAGGTCTGAGCCCAAGACAGCACCTCTGCCCTGCCTGCCTGAGCAGCTGTGCTGCTGATGTCAGCACTGGGACCTGTTCGTGAGGTCCTGCGTGGTTGATTCCATGGGAAGTGACCACCCTGTTACCTCTTGGGCAGCTCCTGCCAGTGGAGCAAACAGGCAGATGTCAAATTTGAGTGTGTGGGCACTGATGCAGCTGGAGGTGATGCCTAAAACAGGGCTCACCTGAAACAGAGGCCAGGCAAAGTGAAGAGAATAAAGCAGACAGATTTAATCCAGGCCTGCTGGTGCATTGAGGGCAGACAGAGCCTCCTCCTGAGGCTGCACCCAAAATAGACCCAGAGTCATGAGATCTTCCCCTTTTATCAGTTCTGTCTCATGAACACATCGGGCCCCAATTCTGCAATGACACCTTCAGGTGATGCTGTCACCCACCCCAAGTTTGCTCCCCCAATTCTCTGTTGTTTCCATATTTTGGGGCTCTGAGGCAGTGAAGTGTCCTTGGATTTCAGGCTCAGAGAGGAATTGTTTTGTGTGCAGATGGGAGAACAGGAGCTTTAGTGCTGTGCACTGGAGAAGTACAAGAATACAGATCCATGAAAATACAGAAACTAAAAATCCTAAGGGATCAGAGGCACTGCTCAACTCAGTGATTTGACCACAAAATCTGTAACCTCTGGAGCACGCCCGTCTCTTCTTCAGGCTCTGAATGACAGCAGAGGATGATGATGATGGCTCTGGGATTATTTTTCTAAGCTGTTTGTAGTGAGAAATGCACCTCCCTCCCTGCCCTGGGGTCACAGGAGGGCTGGAGCTGCAGGGGATGTGCAGGTGGGGAGGTTCAGGATGGTGTGTGGGGTCCATGGGGAGAGTCTGTGGGGTTCAGGACAGATTATGGGGTAAAGGGTAGTATATGGGGTTCTGGACAGTATGTGGGTTCAGGACAGTGTAGGAGCTTCAGGACAGTGTATGGGGTAAATTACTGTGTATGGGGTCAGGATAGTATATGGGGTTTGGGACAGTGTATGGGGTAAAGGACAGGATATGGGGTTCAGGACAGATATGGGGTAAAGGACAGTGTATGGGTTCAGGACAGTTTAGGAGGTTCATGACAATATAGGGAGTTCAGGACAGTGTATGGGATCCGGACAGTGTATAGGGTTCAGGACAGTTTATGGGGTCAGGAAAGTATAGGGGGTTCATGACAGTATAGGGGGTTCAGGACAGTGTATGGGGTAAAGGATGGGATATGGGGTCAGGACAGTGTATGGGGTTCAAGCAGTTTATGGGGTCAAGACAGTGCATGGGTTCTGGACAGTGTATGGGGTTCAGGACAATGTATGGGATCCAGGACAGGATATGGGATCAAGACAGTGTATGGGGTAAAGGACAGTGTGTTGGGTCCAGGACAGTGTATGGGATCCAGGACAGGATATGGGATCAGGACAGTGTATGGGGTTCAGGACAGTGTACAGAGTTCAGGACAGGATATGGGGTCAGGACAGTGTATGGAAGGATGAAAGGTGAAGGAAGCCCTGCATGTGATTGGTAGCCCACTTAAAACCCCACACAATTAATTCCTGCCGTGGGTCGAGCTTGCTTTGCCCTGTAATTACAGGTAATTTAACGACTGCTCTGCCATGGCATCAGTGATGGCTCCTGAATTATTGCAGCTGGGTTTGTGTGTCCCAGAATTAAAACTCCGTTATTAATTTTGTGTTGTGCCGTGGTTTGGCTGGGCAGAGCCCTTACAGACCGTTTTGTTCCACCCTCCCTGGCCTGGGCAGGGACACCTTCCCCTATCCCAGGTTGCCCCAAGCCTGGACCAACCTGGCCTTGGGCACTTTCAGGGATGGGGCAGCCCCAGTTCAGTGGGCACCCTGTGCCAGGGACTCCCCACCTTCACAGGGAACAATCCCTTCCCAAAATCCCATCCAACCCTGCCCTCTGGCACTGGAAGCCATTCCCTATGTCCTGTCCCTCCAGGCCTTTATCCAAAGTCCCTTTTCAGGCCCTACAATGGCTCTGAGATCTCCATTGATCTGTTTGTTCCTCAGGCTGAACACCTCCAGCTCTCCCAGCCGTGGCTCCAGGGCAGAGGGAGCCCTTGGAGCATCATTCTTGTTCCTTATTTTGGACACTAACAAGCAGCACAGCTCCTGTGGGGGAAAGAGCTGTTTTCTTTGCTCCCACACTGATTCGAAGATTTGATTGGAGGATTTTCTGTGTTACCTGCACACTGCTGAGGTGATCTGAAAGCCACCAGGTGTCCTCAGCTCGAAGCTGTTTGTTGCACTAAGCAGACTCCTGGTGCCACTGAGAGCATCCCCAGCGCGGGGAGCAGCCCGGGGAGCTTCCATCCTGCTGAGTGATGGGCTCACCCCTGTGCTCGGCTGCAAGGTGGACACGCCAAGCAAATAATTCACAGACTCAGCTGACCCAGAGGAGCTTTCCTGTGCTCTGGGCTGTGATGCCACCTGGGTGCTTAATTCAGTTTGCCAAAACTGGTATCAGGCAGAGCAGAGCAGTCCTGGTGGCTGCTGCCACTCTGCTGTAGGTGACACTAAACCAAACCTCTCCAGGCTTCAGCTGCAGCTAGAATTGGGGTAGCTCTGCAGAAAATGTAAAAAAATGATAACTTTTTTTTTTTTTTTGAAGGAATGTCTCTTCAATTAACTCGTTTTAATGACTAATCTGTGTTGTTGCTTCCAGGTCAGGGGTCACCACATTGCAAAGCTTGATCCTCTCGGCATTAGTTGTGTAAATTTTGATGATGCGCCAGTAACTGTTTCTCCAAACGTCGGTGAGAATTACTCAGCAAATTAATTCTAATGTAATTTAACTTTTTTACCCCTCCCCTCTTTTGTTTTTCTCTCCCTTTTTTGGTTCCTGTTCTCCTTTCCATTCCTGATGCATTTCATAGATTCGAGGGCATCATGTAGCACAACTCGACCCACTGGGCATCTTGGATGCAGATCTGGACTCCTCCCTTCCAGCCGATATTATCACATCCACAGACAAACTGGGTGAGGGCTTTGAGAGCAGTTGATGCTGCATTGCTTGAGCTCCCTCCCCTCTCTCTCACAGCTTCGTAGGTAGATTGCTTCACAGGTCGGGGGGCTGAAGTTTCCTTAGTAATGATCACTCTCAAATTGTGGCTGCCAGCAGCAGCAGCAGCGCAGTTGTGCCACCCTCCGGCTGTCACCCCGGTGCCCAGCTCATGTCCCTTCAACCAGTGCCAATCAGTGATGCCACTGACCTTGCTCACCTGGGGCTGGAAGCAATTGCATCTGGTGGAAATGCAAAGCAGAGAGGTTTTGTGTTGGTTGAGAGCTGGAGGTCTGTTCTCTCAGCTCCTCTTGCTGCTCCCTCCAGCGCTGGGAGTGAATGTACTGGGTTTGTCTCTGCAGGGCTCAGGTTGCCCTGCTGAACCTCCAGCTTGCCCCAGCATCTCCAAGTCCTTTAATTGCCCTTTTTCCAAGACTGGGCTATGAGTTCCTGCTGGTGATCATAACAAGGAAGCTTTGGGATGCATTCCTGTCCAAGCAGGGAGGTGGAAATCCCAATGAGTTTGAGTGAGAGCTGCATGAGTGTTGTGCAGAAGCGTGTGGTGCCCAAGACTTGAAATTCTAATCCGAAAGTGCTTCAACCCAGCACCTCTCCACGTGCTTTCGAGCTGATCTCTGTAGTTTGCTGCCATTCTCCTCACCAGGATGAGGTTGCTGAGCTCTGTCACCTCCCTGGTGCTTCCCAGGGTGGTTCCCTGGCAGCCCAGAGTGCTCCATGCTCGTGCTCCTAACGTAGAGTAGAGCAGCAGTGATGATTACTAACCTCAATCTGATCAGAACGCACCGTGCATGTCAACCACTTTGATTCCTCATTCCCTGTCTGCCAGCACAGGGACAGAGCCCTGGACCTGCTGGAGCTGCCCACGGGATTGCCAGGAGCAGTAGGGGAGGGAGTAGGTTTTGGTTGGAGCAGTTCGCTGGATGATGAGGAAGCTGCTTCATCCCACAGTCTGGACTCTGACATGCTTCTCTGGAAGACTGAGCCTTGGCTGAACCTGAGGAGCCCAGATTGGAGCAAGTCCTGAGATATTTTTGATGGCAAGAGGTGGGAAATGATGGCTGTGAGCCCAAGTGTGGGGGAGTACACACGTACTCACAGTCACCATCGTGAGGAAAGCACACAGGAGCCGTTTTAGGTGACCTTGGAGCCACTCACCTTGGCTTGACCAGACTTCAGGAGCCATCCAGCTCCAGATTGGAGCATGTCCTGAGATATTTTTGATGGCAGGAGATAGGGAGATGGTGGCTGTAGGAGAATACACACGTGCTCATAGTCAGCACTGCAAGGAAAACAGACAGGAGACTTTTTGGGTGACCTTGAAGCCACTCACCTTGCCTTGGCTGAACCTCAGGAGCCATCCAGCTGCACATCAGAGCATGTCCTGAGACATTTTTGATGGCAAGAGGTGGGGAAATGGTGGCTGTGAGCCCACATGTGAAAGAATATACACGTGCTCATAGTCAGCACCACGAGGAAAGCAGACAGGAGAATTTTAGGTGACCTCAAAGCCACTCACCATGGCTGGGTAGCAGAGAGGATGAGGAAAGGCTTTCCCAGCTCAGGGGTTTTGGCCTGTGCTGTGGGGAAGCAGAGCAGGAGAGGAGAGTCCTGAAGCCTTGTGCCTGGTGAATGTGTGTCCCTTGTGAGAGTAGAGCAGCATCTGGATGAAACCCAGAGGAAGGAGCTGCGAGTGGTGACAGTGATGACAGTGGTGACAGTGACAGCTGTCCCGTGGCAGGAAAGGGAGGTGGCTGTGGGGACAGTCACCCTGCTGCTCAGGGAGTCACAGATTCAGAGTGGCCTGGGTTGGAGGGGACCTTAACAAGTCACCTGGTCTAACCCCACTGCCACAAGCAGGGGCACCTTCAGTTGTCCCAGGTTACCCCAAGCCTTGTCCAACCTGGCCTTGGACACTTCCAGGGATGGGACAGCCACAGCTGCTCTGGGCTGTCTGTGCCAGGGCCCCACCCTCACAGGGAAGAATTCCTTCCCTCTGTCCAGTCTAACCTTGCCCTCAGTCTGTGCAGCCCTTGGCCCTGGTCCTGGCACTGCAGACCCTGGTGGAAAGGGAAGATACACCAAAATACACAGAAAGGTCACAGCAGGATCTCCCAGAGCTTTCTCTCTCCCAGGCAGGACACCCCAGCTTTCCCAGCCTGTCTCCAGAGCAGAGGGGCTCCAGGCCTTGGAGCATCTCTGTGGCCTCCCCTGGATTTGCCCCAGCCAAGTCCACTTTGCCCTGGGGACCCCAGTGCTGGAGGCAACACTGGTGGGATCTCACCTGAGTGAGAAGGGTGGAATGCCCCCCTCAGCCTGCTGGTCACACTTCTGATGCAGCCCAGGATGTGTGTGGATTTCTGGGTTGTCAGAGCATGTGGCTGGCTCATGTCTGGCTTTTCATCCACTAGGACCTCAAAATCCTTCTCTACAGAGCTGCTTTCCCTCCATCCATCCCTCTGTCCATCCATCCCTCTCTTTTTCCATCCATGCATTTATCCATCCATCTGTAATCCCTTCCTTCATCCCTCTCCTCCATCCATCCATCCATCCATCCATCCATCCATCCATCCATCCATCCATCCATCCATCCATCCATCCCTATCCCTCCTCATCCTCCCCTCCTCCATCCACTCCCCCTCCACTCCCTCCCATCCTCTCATCCATCCATTCCCTAGTCTATGCTGGGACTGGGGATTACCCTGTTACCCCAAAACCCACTCTAATTCATAAGTTCTTTCATAAGTTCTATTACAAAACAAATTATTTATTTAATAGACACAAAACTAACAGACATAAGACTTTAAACAGGCTGTTTACTACACAGCAATAAACCAAAAAGAACTACTAGTGAAAGAAAAAATAAAATACAGTGCAGGATTAAGGTACCTGTATTACAGCTAGCAAAGAAACAGCACAGCCACTTCAACACTCAGTGGTGTCACCTGGCTGAGGGTGCCCATCATTCCACTGTCACAGATAGAGGAATTAAACCCTGCTGGTCCCAGCAGATACCCTTGAGATGTTGCTGTTGGGGCAGATGCAAGACACAAACAGACAGTACATTGTAAAGGGAAAAAAAAGTCCTTTATTTTTTTTTTTAATTATTTTAATTTATTATATATTTTTATTATTAATTTTAATTATTTATTCAAAAATGCAGTTACTTTTTTATGTTATTAATCATGTTACATATTCATTGGCTGCTGAACTACCACAATAGATTAATTGGCCATTATTAAACTACAACACACACTATTGGTCACCTGTAGCATAAGCATTCAAGCACTCAGAAATTCAACAGCCTTGGTGCTGTTTTTCTCCTTCTGTTGTTTAAGTTTCTTACTTATGTTGGTGCCACATTCTCATGGGTAGAAATTCATTATTTTTCTCCTCACGGGCTTTTCTCAGGAATGGAAGCTTTCCATCTCCAGATTAAGATAAGCTGTTGGTCTCTGCATTGAGAGACACTGTTCCCTACTGCTTTCCCCTTCAGGGTTCAGAGGGGGGCTCAGTTCAGAGAGCTGCTGGCTCTGCTGCTTCCTGAGGTTTGTTCCAGCAACATCCTGGCTGCAGAGGACACAGAGCCCAGGGTGATCCATGCACAATTCACCCCTGGCAGCGCTGGGTTGGCTGCATCATCACACCTGTAACATCTGGAGCAACATCTGTGACAACATCTGGGAGAAGCAGTCCAGCCTCCATTTTTCCACTCCTTTCCTCTTGGTTTTTCCCACAAGCCAAGCAGTGTGTCCCAGTGTGGCTCACCGTGGTGGGAAGCGTTCAGGCATGGCTCGTTCAGTGGCTGGAAGGGAACCTCAGCACAGGATCTCTGGTCTGAGCAAGCCCTTAAGCTTAATCCCTGTTCCTCTGTGGCTTTCATGTTAAAATACCTGCCATGGTGGCTGCTGGTGTTGGTTTGATTCACAGGAAGCCACGAGTTTGTATGAAGTAATGTGTTCTGGGAGCAAGATATGATGGCAGCTGCTGGGGTTGTGTCTCATGGTAGAAGCCCACACTCAGGTGGCTGGAACTGAGCAAAGGAACTCTTTTTTTGTCTTGCTGTAAGTGTGATTTATGCTGAGTAGTTTTTCCCCTGGTGTTCTTACCTTGAAAAACCTCATCTGGTCAATCCCAGCTGTAACTGGGTGAGCTTAGCTTGCAAACAGTGTTCAGGAAGTGGGGAAGGAGCTGTAGTGGTGCAGAACATGGAACTCTGGCTGAGCCTGAGGCTGGATGTCCCCTGCTTGTGGCAGAAAAAGCCAATTTCTAAGCAGATCCTGCTGGCTTTTCATCTTTTTTTTTTTTTTCTTTGAAAGATTATGTAACATTTGACAGGGCAATTATTAACAGGAGTGGTTTTGAAACCTGGGAACAATCTTGTTTCCTCTTTCTGAGCAGTGAAGTCCTTTAAAGGTCAGCTTTTGTGGTGTGAGCTCTGTTGCCAGCAGTTTAAGTGGCAGTGCTGCGATTCAAAGGAGTTGGATGGTTAATCTCAGAAATGGATCTTTCTTCTCAATTGCCTTTTGTTTAGCAACTGGTTTGGTTCTGGTTTGGAATCTCTTTGGATTAAGCAGTGCAATCTTTGGGGAAAATGTCAGAGGGAGAAAACCTGCCCAGGGCTATTCAGACTGACTGGTGGGGCTGGAGCCACCAAATTCCTCTTGTCTTTTCTATTTAAAAAAACCAAGTCATCTCATGCTGGTCTTCCACTGCAGCTGCTCTGGCATGGTAAGTGTGTAAAACAAGGACAGAATGACCACAGGAACTCAGTATGAGCCTGAAAATAGAAAGGAATAGTACTCAGCAAGCTGAAATGTGGGTGGTGTGTGGAAGGCTGTGTGTGTCCAAGTGTCTGTCTGTCTGTCTTTCTCCCCGTGGAAGGCAGGCAGCTGCCTCTGCCTCATGGCAAGGGGAATTGATGGAAATCCTCCTCCAGCTCAGGAAGATCAGGGCCAGCCCCTGTGGGAAGCTGGGCTTGAAACCCTTCCACCTTCCCTTTCCCTGCTTTGGGGAAGTGTCTGATTTTCTCTGCTGACCCAAAGGATCAGTGTTTCCCAGGCCTGTTCTGTAACCCGGGTGAGATTGAGGTGCTTGGGTCACCTAAAGTGGCCAGGCAGGCAGCTCTGGTGCTGCACATTTGCTGCTGCCCACACCGAGCACAGCCATCCTCACCAGCTGCCTGCTTGTTCAACACCCCAATCCTCCTCCTCCTCTGTGCAAAGGCAGCACCCTCGGGTTGACCTTGAAATGCTCCCAGTGGCAGCAACAGCAAACCCTCCGGAGCAGGTGGTGGTGGGAGGCAGCTCCCTGCTCTGCAGAGGGTCCCCTGGGATGCAGCTTGGGAGGATGCTTTTGGTGCTGCAGATGAGGATGCAGCTGTGGCAGGATGCTCTTGGTGCAGATGAAGATGCAGCTTGGGAGGATGTTCTTGGTGCAGATGAGGATGCAGCTGGGCAGGATGGTGGTGCAGATGAAGATGCAGCTTTGACAGGATGCTCTTGGTGGTGCAGATGAGGATGCACCTTGGCAGATGCTCTTGGTGGTGATGGCAGTTGAAAATGAAGTTTGGTAGGATGCTCTTGGTGAAGATGCAGTTTAGCAGGATGCTCTTGGTGCAGATGAAGATGCAGCTTGACAGGATGCTCTTGGTAGCAGATGAAGATGCAGCTTTGACAGGATGCTCTTGGTGCAGATGAAGATGCAGCTGGGCAGGATGCTCTTGGTGCAGATGAAGATGCCCCTTGGCAGGATGCTCTTGATGAAGATGAAGATGCCCCTTGGCAGGATGCTCTTGGTAGATGCTCAGGAAGATGCAGTTTGGGAGGGTGCTCTTGGTGGTGCAGATGAGGATGCACCTTGGCAGGATGCTCTTGGTGAAGATGAGGTTTGGCAGGATGCTCTTGGTGGTGGTAAATGAAGATTCCAGGCTTGCCCCCTCTGCCATCGAGGAGATCTCAAACCATGCAGCTCAACTGCTCCCCAGTGTCTGATGCCCCCCTTCCCTTCCTCCTCCTGCTCCTCCCTGCTCTCATCAGGATTTCTCTCCTGCCTAGTCCGTAGTCATCCTCCATCCCAGCCCTTTTTTAACCTCCAATGGGTTCTGACTGTATTTTAAACACTGTATATTTTAAACTTGTGCTTTCCATGCCTAATTGTCACAGTTTCAGGGTTTTTTTACTAACTTTGACTGCGTCTCTCTATCTTCTCCCTCTCTGCACCCCCCTCCCTGCCCCCCCAGACCTCGCAGTTTTCAAGGAGCGGCTGAGAGTGTTAACAGTAGGAGGTATGCAATTAATGAGCCCTTAACCCTCTGGAGTGCAGGACTCTCTTTGAATAGGTTATTCTGGGCATGAACTGAGCTGGTAAAGTGGACCTCTGGCATCTCCCACCACTTCCCTGAGTTTTGTGACATGTTTTAATTTGTACTCAAAAGTCTTGATGTAGGTGTGTGCTTAGTGACACTTTGCCTTGTAGAAATCCTCAGTTTGAGCCTCGCTGGCCTTTTCTCTACTGTGTTTGCATGCCTGGCTTGCTGGAGTACATGTTTTGTCGTGAACATTTAATTTTGCAAGGCCTCAATCTCCCTCATTTGGTTCAAAGCTCCTAAAAATCCAAGCTGTCCTCTGGTTTTCTCACAAGGAAAATTTGGCAGCTCGTCCCTTGTCTTCCTCTGCCTATAAATACCGAGTGTTGTCAGAGCTGGCAGGCTGCAGCAAAGCAGAAGCAAAGATGATTTAAATGTCCTAAAACTCCTGACAAAAATCTGATCCTCCCCAAAGTGTGCCAGGGTGTCATCAAAATATCACAGCAGAACACACCAGAGCCCTGTGCTGCAGGGCTGGAACCCCTCAGCGATTTCCTGAGGATTCCCTGACACTTCAGCAGGCAGTTTGTGTGGGATGCTCCCCGCTGATGCTGCTTCTCCCCAGGATTTCTGTGGGAATGGGAACCGAAGAGAAGCCCCAGAGATGTGGGGCAAACCCTTGACTGGGTCAGTGTTCCCTTTCCTGGGACTCTGGTGTCCAGGAGGGTGCTGTGAGCAGCAGGGGGATGGACAGCAGGGGCAGCCAGGAGTGTGTCCACTACAGACTGACTGGAGCTGTCCCTCAAGGCTGCTAAGGGATCACAGAATCCCAGAATCAATCCCGGAAACATAGAATCAATCCCAGAATCATAGAATGACAGGGATCACAGGCATCACAGAATCCCAGAATCAATCACAGAATCATAGAATCACAGGGATCACAGAATCCAGAATCCCAGAATCAATCCTAGAATCCCAGATTCAATCCCAGAATCATAGAATGACAGGGATCCAGGGATCCCAGAATCCCAGAGTCAATCACGGAAACATAGAATCACAGAATGACAGGGATCACAGAATCCCAGAATCATAGAATGACAGGGATCACAAAATCCCATAATCAATCCCAGAATCATAGAATGACAGGGATTACAAAATCCCATAATCACAGAATCCCAGAATCAATCTCAGAAACAGAATCACAGGGATCCCAGAATCCCAGAATCAATCACAGAATTACAGGGATTACAAAATCCCATAATCACAGAATCCCAGAATCAATCTCAGAAACAGAATCACAGGGATCCCAGAATCCCAGAATCAATCACAGAATCATAGGATCACACTGAATCAATCACAGAATCACAGAATTCCAAAATCAGAGTCACAGAATCACAGGGATCACAAAATCCCAGAATCAATCACAGAATTACAGGGATTACAGAATCCCAGAATCAATCTGAGAAACAGAATCACAGAATCCAAGAATCAATCACTGAATCATGGAATCACAGAATCACAGGGATCACTGAACCACAGAATTCCAGTATTCCAGAATCCCAAAATCACAGAACCCCAGAATTTCAGAATCCCCAGGGTTGGCAGAGACCTTCAAGGTCTCCCAGTCCAAGCCCTGCCCTGACCCAACCCACCCACGGCATCAGCCCCACATGCAATGTTTGTTAAACACAGCCAGGGATGGTGACTGCACCCCCTCCCTGGACAGACCATCCCAGTGCTTTATTACTCCTTTAGGATTTTTTATTACCCTTTTAAGGATTTTTAGAACCCAACCTCCATTTCCCTTGGCTGTGTCATCTTGTGCCAGCTCTGCCTGAAGAGAGTGACCACGACCCACGATGAGCTGTGTCCAGCCCTGTCCTCGTGGAATCACAGTCTGGCTTAGGCTGGAAGGGGTTTTACTGTCCATTCCACTGTCCCAGGGTGCTCCAAGCCCCATCCAGCCTGGCCTTGAACCCTTCCAGGGATAGGGCTGTCCACAGCTCACTGTCCTTTCCTCCCCAGAGCCAGGAATGGACTTTTAAGGTGAAGTTCAAGGAAGGGGCCAGCTCAGGAAGGGTCAGTTTTTGCCTCCTGTTGCCCTAAGTTTAGGCTCTGTCCCCATTCCCTCTCGAAAAGAGCCCCCAGCTCGGGTCCTGGGCTGGTTTGGAGTAATGGTCACTGTGTCCCCTGCAGCTCCTCCCTGGGGTGAGGAAACACCCCCAAATCTGTTGGGAGCGTGGGAGGGATGAGCAGGAGCCCCAGGGAGGTGCCAGGGCTATTGTGAATCCACTCCTTCATCCAAACTCTGCTTCAGGAAGCTCCCAGGACTCCTTAATTCCTCTGCTTCTGCTTTTCTGCATCATTTCAGCGAGGTCAGCACTGTCCCTCCTCCTCTGTGCCTCAGTTTCTCCAAAGAGGCACCTCTGATGGCTTTGGATGGGATTTAGGACTGCAGGACCCACCTGCAGCCTTAAATCCCAACTCCAGGCCCAGCCCAGCTCCCCACAACCCCCATCCCACGAGTAGGAGCTGCCAGCACCAAAGAGAGGAGATTTGCTGAGCAAAAGCTCATAATTAAAATGCTGTTAATTGGGCTGAAAGGGTGTCTGGGCAGCCAAAGCCCTGAGTGCTCCCGGGCTGAGCTATTCAGGAGAGTCCGTCAGAGCCCTGTTGCCTTTTCTCTTTCTTGCTTTCTCCCTCCTTGGGGTTTTGTCTGTTTGGTTTTATCTGTTTTGACTGTTTTTTCCTCCGTTTGTTCAATTCCTGCCATGTGCTGACACCTCCGGTGTGCTCGGTGCTCCTCAGCTCCTGTTTCTTTCCTCTCCCCTCTGTTATAATTTATGGTTTATTTTTTTGTGTTCCCGGGGCTCCAAACTCCCTGACTCACCCCGGATTTTAATTACCCATTTCCCCATCGCTTTGTGGTTCATTTCCTGTGGTGTCTTCCATAATAACTCCCGTTGTTCTATGCTTAATGTATTTTTGTTTAATTACGGCTTGGTTTTTTTATCCATATAAACCTCCTCCATGCTTATTATTTTTTTTTTTCGCTGCTTTTTTTTTTGTCCCTTCCCCACCTGTCCCAAACACAACCGGTGTGACGGCATCCCCGTCCCTCTTCCTTCCTTTCTTTCTCTCTCTCTCTTGTCCCACCCATGACAAATCCTGCAGGTTTTTATGGGCTGGATGAATCTGACCTCGACAGAGTTTTTCATTTGCCCACGACCACTTTCATCGGTGGAAATGAATCAGCTCTTCCTCTGAGGGAAATCATCCGTCGGCTGGAGGTGAGGATTCTGGGATTTTTTCTTTTTTTTTTTGGAAATGTTTGTTTGAAAAAAAAAAATTGGAAAAATTTTTGAATTCGCAGAAAAAAAATTTTTTGGAGAAAAAATGATTGAATGTTTGGAAAAAATTTCTTGAAAATTTCTTGGAAGATTTTTTGGAAAGAATTATTGAAAATTTTTTTTGGAAAAGATTTCTTGGTAACAATTTTATGGAAAAATTTTGAAAAATTTTTTGGAAGTTTTTGGAAAAATTTTATGGAAAAAATTTTGGAATATTTTTGAAAAAATTTCTTGGAAAAATATGGAAAAATTTTGGAAAATTAATTTTGGAAATTTTGGAATTTTGGAAAATTGGAAAATGTTTTTTGAAAAAATGTTTTTTGGAAAAAATGATTTTTGGAAAAAATGTTTTTTGGAAAAAGTTTTTTTGAAAAAATTTGGAAATCTTTTTAGAAAAACTTAGGAAAGTCCTGGGTTATGCTTCACATTATAAGATTTTTCAGTTTGGGATTCTCAGCGCTTGCCACCCTCACAGGAGTCACCTTGAGTAACCGGCTCAGTTCTGATTGTTTTCAGCTTTCTGCTGCATTGCAGCAACGCACTGGGTTTGCCCAGGGTGGAGCAAACCCCAGACATCCAGAAATTGCCTTTTTTGAAAGCTCTCCAGCTGTGCTTTCCAGTTTGAAGCAGCAGCTGGTGCTGGCAGAGCACAGGAGCGGGCTGGAGAGCAGAGATGATCATCTGCAAAACCATGAAATCGCTCACCTTCCTTGGAAAAAAATGCCATTTTTCAGCTTCAAAAGCATTCCAGCCCCAAAACAGGATTTACCCTCTGAGGGTATGGTGCAGCTTTGAGACCCCCGGGGCTGGAGCTTCCAATTTGTGCAGGCAATTCTCCTTTTCTGCCAAATTCCATCCCCTGAGTGAGCAGCTCTCGGGCTCACTGCAGGAATCTCAGATGGTTTCTGCTCAGATGGTTTTTGCTCAGATGGTTTCTGCCCAGACTGGTTGACCTTGGAAGAAACAAATCTGTGCCAGCATCTCAGCTGAGCTGCAGGAATGGGCTCCTCAGCTGCTCCTGCTTCCTCCTCACCCTGTGATGTGGGATTTTGGGCTGCTCACAGGTGGTGCCACCAAGAGGGAGAATCTCAGCTCTGATTTGCATCCTCATCCATCTCTGGTGGATGTCTGGAGGGGCTGATTGTGGGTTCCTCAGTGAAAGGGTTAAACAGCTCAGTGCTGGGCCATGTGCACAGTCCAGAGCTGCCCTGCAGCATCCCAGAACACGCCCGGTCACACCCCTTTTCCTGGGAATACAGCTCAGACACAGTTCCTAAAATGGGGCTGTTGTAGGGCTGGGGTCACCACAGGATGCCACTCCAGCTGCCAGGGAATACAGCTCAAACAAGGTTCCTAAAACAGGGCTGTTGTAGGGCTTTTACCGGGCACGTGGGGTCCCTCCAGAATGCCATTCCAGCTGCCAGGCAGGAGGGTCATTGTCCCTGCTGGCACAGAGGGGCTCTTTGGCTGGAAGGGTAAAGGGGGGAATGGAGAGCCCCAGGCCCTGTGATCTAATGGGGTCACTGCTGCAAGTGTCCTTTGGGGCTTTGAGGTGCCAAAACCCTGGCTGTTGTAGCCCTGGCTGCTGGAGCTGTGGTTATTGAAGCCCTGGCTATGGAAGCCCTGGCTGTTGTCGCCCTGGCTGTTGTCGCCCTGGCTATTGAAGCCCTGGTTGGTGTAGCCCTGGCTGGTGTAGCCCTGGCTGTCAGAGCTCTGGCCGTTGTAGCCCTGGCTATGGAAGCCCTGGCTATTGAAGCCCTGGCTGTTGTAGCCCCGGCTGCTGTAGCCCCGGCTGTTGTAGCCCCGGCTGTTGTAGCCCCGGCTGTTGTAGCCCCGGCTGCTGTAGCCCCGGCTGCTGTAGCCCTGGCTGTTGTAGCCCTGGCTATCGAAGCCCTGGCTGTTGTAGCCCTGGCTATCAAAGCCCTGGCTGTTGTAGCCCTGGCTGCTCTCTGATGCCCGTTTCCCCTCGGAGCAGATGGCCTACTGCCAGCACATCGGCGTGGAGTTCATGTTCATCAACGACCTGGAGCAGTGCCAGTGGATCCGGCAGAAGTTCGAGACGCCGGGCATCATGCAGTTCACCAACGAGGAGAAGCGCACGCTGCTGGCCCTGTTGCTGCCCGCCTACGGACCCTAAGCTGTGCCTCGGCCAGCATCCAACCCGGTGACACCTCTCACGGCGCGCGCGTGGGGACAATGTAGCCTCTCTTCTCAGCGGACAGCACCCGATACATATGCCCTGCAGTGGG
Source organism: Malurus cyaneus samueli (assembly GCA_009741485.1). Taxonomy (NCBI): domain Eukaryota; kingdom Metazoa; phylum Chordata; class Aves; order Passeriformes; family Maluridae; genus Malurus; species Malurus cyaneus. The sequence goes on along the minus strand of VKON01003541.1, from coordinate 44,628 downwards.
CGAGGATTAGTGCCACACAGGCGGCGCAGCAAAGGGAGGGCTGCTCAAATCTCCTTGAAGATGACAGATACACTTCCAGTGACCAAGGCCGGCTCTGGGTCACGCCTAAAGAAAACTGCGCTGGGCACCAGTATCCCTCAGAGCTCCCTGTAGACATTTGAAACCCATACACATCTGCTCACCTACTCGGCCAGCCCTCTTAACGTGTATTAACCTTGCAAGCTGCCCCACCAGAGGTGACACCAGTGAGCACGCTGGCCTCTAGGCTGCGTCCAGCTAAGATGCGACGATGCGTGCCGAGAGACCAGCCCGAAACATGGGTGATGATTGCGCTGCTCAAGAATGCAGAGCACATGCGTGCCCTCAAACAATCTAACAAGACTACACCTGCTGGCGAGCACCCGCTAGGCCGCGTCTGGACTCTACCGAGAGACCGGAGCGGAATATATATTAGTACGAGTTCAGACTAGAAGAGTGGCCAGCTCTTGTGAGATTGTGCGTACATCTCTTAGAGTAACAGATGACGTTCCTGTGTGCCTCGAATGGCCCCTGAGGTTCAATCTGGTCTCTCTGGATGCCAGAGGCGCCTTTGTAGCTCTCCTACCACAAGATTGCCTGAAGCAGTGACCACTGCTGTTGCGGCGGTCATCGCCTTGTGTGTGACAGTCTCTGTCCCTTCCTCCCTGCGTCCTGCGATCCTCAGTCTCGACCTTAAGCCCTGAGCCACAATCCGAGAGTCATGCGCCCCCTATTTCTCGTGCCCTACTTGGAGTTATCCATCCCAGCCTCCCATCATACAAGTGCAAAATCCATTCTCCCTCTGTCATCCATACACACTTGCCCAGCGGCGTCACATTGTGATCTACCCAGAGGTACTTAGAGCGGCAGGAAGCAGCTTCCATGACAATCCAATATACACTCGCAGAATTCCCCGTTCATGCTTACAGCGACGTGTGAGAAGTTCGTGTTCTCTTTCTGAAACACCCTCCTTAGGGTCGCGCGTGGATGGTTGCCGATGCGATGGTGCTGCGATAGCGCAGCACGCATTGAAGACTCATTCTATTTGAGCTTAATATACACGAAAGTTCTGAAGTAATGGCTAGCAGCTTGGTAGGAATGTAGTGATCATTTGAGAGGAATCTGCACCCTCTACATGAGCCTCAAACCCTTTGCTTCACACCTCCAGGTGGGCGATATAGTGCGAGTAAGCCCGGGGGTCCCCTGCGAGGGGAATGACAGGTGAGCTGACCTCGTCCACCGCGGGACGGGCCGCCCACCTAACAGGCAGCCTGAGGCAGCGGCCTGCCTCAGCTCCCTGCTTCTTCTCCATGTGCCTCTTGTCCTTCCCTGCCCTGGCCCCAGCGGCGAGTGCTTCCCGTGGATTCTGATGCACCCTCGTGGATAGACACCTCCCTCCCTCCTTTGTCTCCCAGGTTTGAGGAGTTCCTCCATCGCAAATGGTCTTCAGAGAAGCGTTTTGGTCTGGAGGGATGCGAGGTGCTGATCCCAGCCTTGAAGACCATCATTGATAAATCGAGTGAGAAGGGAGTGGATTATGTGATCATGGGAATGCCCCACAGGTAACCTCACCTCAAGGTGCTGCTGGGTGTGGGGAGCGGGCAGGGGGATTTGATTGATGCCCTGGATGAGGCAGCGAAGTGTCCTTGGATTTCAGGCTCAGAGACGAATTGTTTTGTCTGAAGATGAAGGAGATAAAGAACGGGAGCTTTAGTGCTGTGCACTGGAGAAATAGAAGAATACAGATCCATGGAAATATAAAACCTAAAAATCTTAAGGCATCAGTGCTTGGTGCTGTGGGTCTGTTGAGGTGTCAGGGCATGGGTTGGACTGGAAGATCTTGAAGATCTCTTCCAACCCTGGTGATTCTGGGATTCTGTGAGTCTGTGATTGATTCTGTGACTCTGTGATTGATTCCGTGACTCTGTGATTGATTTTGTTGCTCTGTGATTCTGAGATTTGGCACTGGGGGCCAAACTGGTTTCTGCCATCCCCTGAGTGGTTTTGCTTGGTGATGAAGCTCAGGTGAAGAGTTCAGGCCTTGGCTGCTCTCTGCTCCTCGGGGTCTTTCCAACACAAGATGCAGTCAGCAGCCTTGCAAAGGGCAAAAAACCATTAATTCCAAAAATCAGTCTCATTTATTCACTCTTGGGTGTTTATAATTCATGTTACATGTTCATTGGCTACTAAACCACTACCATAGATTCATTGGCTGCCTACAACCTAAGCACTCAGGCACTCATAAAAACACCAGGTGCAGTTTTGTTGCTGTTTTAGATTTCTTACTTCTGTTGGTGCTGCATTCTGAGGGATAGGAATTTGTAATTTTTCTGCTTTTCTCACAAATAGAATCTATCCATATTCAGAATCCTTCTGTGGTTAGCCAAAGTGACAGGGGAGAGCAGGAGTTTTACAAGGGTAACAAGACCCCTTTTATAAGGGGTTTTATAAGGTTTCACTTACCCTCAACACTTGTTTGTAAATTCCTCTGGAGAGGGGTGGAGGCTCGAGGGCAGAGCTGGAATTGTGCCCACTCAACAGGGGTGTAGGATGCCAAAGCTGTGCTGAGGGATCTTCAGGCTCCTCCTGGGGAGCCCCCGTCCCTAGGTGACCCCCCAGCCATGGCAGGAGGTGTGGGGTGCTCTAGTGGGGGTTGTAGGTCACCCTCAGCACTCTCTGCCTGCTGAAACAGTGTCTCTTTTGCAGAGGACGCCTGAATGTGCTCGCCAACGTGATCAGGAAGGAGCTGGAGCAGATCTTCTGCCAGTTTGACTCCAAGCTGGAGGCTGCTGATGAGGTGAGCTCCTTCCCTGCCTGTCCCTGAGCAGTCCCCAGGGCCTGGGGCTGCCATCACTGCTCCTGGTGCCACTCGGTGGCACTGCTGCTGCAGGATTTCAACACAGCAGGGTGATGGAAGGTGAAGGTGCCAGTGCTGGTCTGTCCTTGCCTGTCCTGGGGGTGACATGTGTCCTGGCTGTTGCTGGTGCCTCCTGGCAGCTCTCCAGGGCATGAAGCAGCCTTGGGATGGATGCTGAAGGGAGGGGAAGGCAGCCAGGAGGAGCTGATTTGAGGCCCTGGTCCCCATGTGGTGTCCTAAAGCAGCTCCAAAAGCTCTGTCCCTGCAATAAACTCACTCTCCTGAGCTTCAGCATCATAAGCTGGGATGATTTGGCTTTTGGGAAGCTGGGCTGGGCTGGCTCGATCCTGCCGTGACCTTCAGTGGGATTTCAAGGTGAGGAAGTGATGCCTAAAATAAGGCTCACCTGAAACAGAGGCCAGGCAAAGTGAAGAGAATAAAAGCAGACAAATTTAATCCAGGAGCAGACAAAGCCTTCTCCTGAGGCTGCACCCGAAATGGACCCCAAGTCATGAGATCTTCCCCTTTTATCAGTTCTGTCTCATGAACACATCGGGCCCCAATTCTGCAATGACAGCTTCAGGTGATGATGTCACCCACCCCAAGCTTGCTCCCCCAATTCTCTGTTGTTTCCATATTTTGGGGCTCTGAGGCAGTGAAGTGTCCTTGGATTTCAGGCTCAGAGAGGAATTGTTTTGTGTGAAGATGGGAGAACAGGAGCTTTAGTGCTGTGCACTGGAGAAGCACAAGAATACAGATCCATGAAAATATAGAAACTAAAAATCCTAAGGCATCAGCAGCAGCAACCTGGGTTCTCCAGGGTTTTGCCCAGCCCACCACACCTGCTCCATCCCTGGCACCTCCAGCTGTGTTTGGGTGGGTGTCTAAATGCCCCATGTTTGTGGTCAGTGCTGCTTTGGCACCTGGCACAGCTTTCCCAGCTCCAGTTCTCCTCCTGCAGTACCTGACAGCACCTCCAAAAAACGCCCCTCTCTCTTCTCCAGCCTCTCAGCATTCTCCTGTCCCTTCCCACACCCCAAAGCCTCTCATGCTGCTGGGGGTGACTCTCCTGTCCCCTCCACAGGGCTCTGGTGACGTGAAGTACCACCTGGGCATGTACCACCGGCGCATCAACCGCGTCACCGACAGGAACATCACCCTGTCCCTGGTGGCCAACCCTTCCCACCTGGAAGCTGCTGATCCCGTTGTTCAAGGCAAGACCAAGGCAGAGCAGTTTTACTGCGGGGACACGGAGGGGAAGAAGGTGAGTGGTGCTCACACGTGTGCAGCTAAGCTGGGTGGATTTTGGTGGGGGAAAATGGGAAAATTGGGCTGGTGGGAAAATGGGAAAATGGAGTAATTAGTCTCTTTTTTGTTCGATGTGCCACTTCCTTGCTGTCACCCTGCTGTCACTTTGTTCCTCCATCCTTCCCCTCCATCTTTGGAGATAATTTTGAGAGGGCCTTGCCCACCCTGGGCTCCCATTGCTGCTTTCTTCACCTCTGAGCTGACTAAGCTGGGTTTAGGGTCAGGCAGCAGATGCACAGCCCCTGATGGGAAGAGAGGGAGTGAGGGGCACTCCCAGACAATCTGAGCCCCACACCCTGAGGGGGCTGTAGGGTCTCAGTGTGACAGGGACAACCATTGCTGGGACTGGGAAAGGGACAGGCAGCTGGAGGCAGCTCTCACACCCCGCTGGGAGGGGGCTCTGTGTGCTCTGGGATTCACTGCACCCCTGTCTCCAATCCCAACAAGTGCAGGAGTGAGATCCACAGTGCTTTCCTCCCTCCCTCCCACGCCCCAAGGGCTGGATATAAATAGACAGATCCTGTCCTCGCCTGGCAGGCGGTGTCCTCAGCCAGCCCCTGGGACGGTGACAAAAAAATGGCAGTGGCACTGAGGCTCCTGAGCCTGGCCCTGCCCTGTCTGGTCTGGAAGTGTGGGGGAACGGGGCATTCTCTCCTTCCCCCAGTGAGAAAAAGGCTTTGCTTTGGGATGGATCTGATTGGGAATGGCACTTGCTGCCCAACTGGGGTGGGGCTGGTGTGCTCTGCTGCCCGTTCAGGGTGCCCCAAGGGTGCTTCCTGCTCAGGGTGCCCCAAGGGTGCTGCCCAGCTGGGGTGGGGCTGGTGGCCTCAGCCTGTGCCCAGCAGTGTGTCAGCCATGGCTGACTCCATTCCCAACCTCTGGGAAAGCACTGGATGTGTTGATGAGCTGCTCCATGTCCTTTCCAGGATGCTGAAAGCTTTCCTTTCCTTTTTTCCCCTTTTCCACCCTTTCCTGTTTGCTGACCACCACGATTTCCCCTGTCCCAGGTGATGTCCATCCTCCTGCACGGTGATGCTGCATGGCAGGAACAGGCATTGCAGAACCTTTCCCTGATGACCTCCTCTACATCCACCCCGCAACCGTCCAGTCGTGGTCAACACAGGTGAGGAGCCAAGCCCTGGCCTGGGTCCAGGCAGAGCTCGTCCCGCAGCTCTGGCCAGGGAGTACCAGGGGGTTCTCTCTCCAGCTGCTCAGCAGCAGCTTTTGAGCCCAGTCTGGCTCCCACAGGACGGGTGGTGAGTTTGGTAATGTCCCTGAAGCTGGACCCCACCAGGGTGTGCTTGGGGCTCTGCTGGGCTGTTTTGGACCCTCCCTCACATGACCCAGGTGGCTCCTGAGGTGACACGCTGTTTGGTGTGCCAGCTCTGACAGGTGACAGGTGACAGGGCTGATCCTGCCTTCTACCACAGAAACCAGAGGCATTCCACTGGCCTTGGGTTTTATTAAACCACAGAAACCAGAGGCATTCCACTGGCCTTGGGTTTTATTAAACCACAGAAACCAGAGGCATTCCAGCTGTGACCCTTGGGTTTTATTAAAATAAATTAAAATATTAAACAAAATATTAAAAATATCAATCTAAATACGTAGATTTGGGCAAATGCATCAAAAGATAGAAGATTCAGTTTTTTTAGTTTCTGTTTAAATCAGTCCCACGGTGCACAGCAGATGTGCTGCTGTCCGGACACAGGGACGGGCACAGGGGGTGGGCACAGGGGATGGGCACAGGGTGGCACAGGGCAAGGGGGGCACAGGGGAGGTGGACACAGGGGTGGGCACAGAGGATGGGCACAGGGCACAGGGATGGGCACAGGGATGGGCACAGGGATGGGCACAGGGGACAGGGATGGGCACAGGGGATGGACACAGGGGATGGGCACAGGGGATGGGCACAGGGGTGGCACAGGGAGCCACAGGGAGGACACAGGGATGGTACAGGGGATGGGACAGGGGGTGGGCAACAGGGGATGGGCACAGGGGATGGAACAGGGGTGGGACAGGGGGTGGGCACGAGGATGGGCACAGGGGGGGGCACAGGAGCACAGGGGGCACAGGGGGGGCACAGAGGGCAAGGGAGCAGTTCCTGGCCAGCAGAGCTGTGACATTGGTGTGCCATGAAGGAGCTGCACAGCAAAGCCACCTCCCAGCTCCAGCTGGTGACACTGACCCTGTCCCTGTCCCTGGCACAGATTGGCTTCACCACAGACCCGAGGATGGCACGCTCCTCGCCGTACCCCACCGACGTGGCCCGCGTGGTCAACGCTCCCATCTTCCACGTCAATGCCGACGACCCCGAGGCCGTGGTCTATGTCTGCAACGTGGCAGCAGAGTGGCGCAGCACCTTCCACAAGGACGTGGTGGTGGATTTGGTAATGCCCCCTGAAGCTGTGACCCCCTTGGGTTTTATTAAATTCAAATATTTGAAACAAATATTTATTAAAAATTCAATCTAAATACTGTCGATTTTGGTCTAAAAGATATGAAGATTCAGTTTCTGTTTTTAGTTTCTGTTTTAAATCAGTTTCAGATTTTATATGCCTTTACTCTGATGTATACATCCTTATGATTTCATAAATTAAATTGGGCTCCAAACAATTTTGGGCAACCGCAGAGCGAAGATTGATATTATCAAATAAGTGGTTTTCATTTCCCAATGGTCTGAAGTGGGATTCCTAAACCTAGGAGTTTTGAGTTTTATGTAATCCCAATACTTTGGGAGTTTTATGTAATTTAGAGTTTTATGTAATCCCAAATAATACCAAATCCAGGGCGTGCTTGGGTTCCTCCTGGGCTGTTTGGGACCCTCCAGGGTAGCTCCTGTCACAGATCACAGGCAGCTGCAGTGAAAGGCTCTTCCCTTTTCCTGGCAGGTTTGTTACAGGCGCAACGGGCACAACGAGATGGACGAGCCCATGTTCACACAGCCCCTGATGTACAAACAGATCCGCAAGCAGAAGCCAGTGCTGCAGAAATACGCAGAGCTGCTGATTTCCCAGGGGGTGGTGAATCAGCCCGAGTACGAGGTACCATCTGTGGGGCCTGGAAGGACAACTGCAGGAGGCATCTCTGGGGAAAACTTTGATTTGTGTGGTTCAGAGCTGGGTGTGAGCAGTGTGAGGGGCCCACGTGGGCCTGCAGGAGCAGCCTGTTTGTAACCTAAAGGTGGCAGAGCTGTGCTGGGGATGGTTTGTTACCTAAAGGTGGCAGGGCTGTACTGGGCTTGGTTTATAATCCAGATGTGGCAGAGCTGTGCTGGGGGTGGTTTGTAATCCAGATGTGGTAGAGCTGTGCTGGGGGTGGTTTGTAACCTAAAGGTGGCAGAGCTGGGTTGGAATTGGTTTGTAACCTAAAGGTGGCAGGGCTGTGCTGGGGGTGGTTTTCAATCCAGATGTGACAGGGCTGTGCTGGGGTTGGTTTGTAACCTAAAGGTGACAGAGCTGTGCTGGGATTGGTTTGTAACCTAAAGGTGGTAGAGCTGGGTTGGGGGTGGTTTGTAACCTAAACATGGCAGGGCTGTGCTGGGATTGGGCACCAAGGGTTGGGTTTGCAGCCAAGACTCGTCCTTGGGCTGTGCCAGCTCTGGAAAGCACAGGAACATCCAATTCAAGGATTGCCCTGAGAGCAGCATGGAGCAGGGTCTGGGTCATTGCAGCAGCTCAGAATGGCTGTGGTCACAGTATCTGGGGCAGCTCCTGGGCAGATCCAGAGGCTCTGCCAGCCCTGCTCACCCTGGCATGCCTTCCAGCATCACCAGGGTTGAACACAAGATGCCAGCTCTGATGCCAGCATCCTTGGGGAATGGGGTTCCAGCTGTGGCTGTGCTCTCTGAGGCTTTGGGGCACAGCTTTGGGGCTCCCCTCCTCCAGCTCACCCTCCTGAACTCCTCAGGCTCAGCACCCTCGTTTGCAGATCCCCCTGTGTTAATGTTTTTCTGGCTCCTGGTTCTGCTTTTCAGGAGGAAATTGCCAAATATGATAAGATCTGTGAGGAGGCCCATGCCAGATCCAAGGATGAGAAGATTTTGCACATCAAGCACTGGCTGGACTCACCCTGGCCAGGTGAGGCACAAGCAGTGATTTCCATAGCAAAGTGCCCGGCCTCTCTAGAGCCATGGCAGGGATTTTCACAGAACAGAATCACAGAATCAATCACAGAATCAATCACAGGATCCCAAAATCAATCACAGAATCAATCACAAAATCAATCACAAAATCAATCACAGAATCTCAGAATCCCCAGGGTTGGCAGAGACCTTCAAGATCTCCCAGTCCAAGCCCTGCCCTGACACCCCAACCGACCCATGGCATCAGCCCCACATGCAATGTTTGTTAAACACAGCCAGGGATGGTGACTGCACCCCCTCCACGGGCAGACCATCCCAGTGCTTTATCCCTCTTTCTGTTAAAAGCTTTTTCCTGATACCCAACCTCCATTTCCCTTGGCACAGCTTAGGGGAAATCTCTCGTTCAGCAGCAACCTGGGTTCTCCAGGGTTTTGCCCAGCCCACACACTTGCTCCATCCTGGCACCTCAGTTGTGTTTGGTGTGGGTGTCTAAATGCCCCATGTTTGTGGTCAGTGCTGCTTTGGCACCTGGCACAGCTTTCCCAGCTCCAGTTCTCCTCCTGCAGTACCTGACAGCACCTCCAAAAAACGCCCCTCTCTCTTCTCCAGCCTCTCAGCATTCTCCTGTCCCTTCCCACACCCCAAAGCCTCTCATGCTGCTGGGGGTGACTCTCCTGTCCCCTCCACAGGGCTCTGGTGACGTGAAGTACCACCTGGGCATGTACCACCGGCGCATCAACCGCGTCACCGACAGGAACATCACCCTGTCCCTGGTGGCCAACCCTTCCCACCTGGAAGCTGCTGATCCCGTTGTTCAAGGCAAGACCAAGGCAGAGCAGTTTTACTGCGGGGACACGGAGGGGAAGAAGGTGAGTGGTGTTCACACGTGTGCAGCTAAGCTGGGTGGATTTTGGTGGGGGAAAATGGGAAAATGGGCTGGTGGGAATGGAAAATGGGAAAGGAGTAATTAGTCTCTTTTTTGTTCGATGTGCCACTTCCTTGCTGTCACCCTGCTGTCACTTTGTTCCTCCATCCTTCCCCTCCATCTTTGGAGATAATTTTGAGAGGGCCTTGCCCACCCTGGGCTCCCATTGCTGCTTTCTTCACCTCTGAGCTGACTAAGCTGGGTTTAGGGTCAGGCAGCAGAATGCACAGCCCCTGATGGGAAGAGAGGGAGTGAGGGGCACTCCCAGACAATCTGAGCCCCACACCCTGAGGGGGCTGTAGGGTCTCAGTGTGACAGGGACACCATTGCTGGGACTGGGAAAGGGACAGGCAGCTGGAGGCAGCTCTCACACCGCCGCTGGGAGGGGGCTCTGTGTGCTCTGGGATTCACTGCACCCCTGTCTCCAATCCCAACAAGTGCAGGAGTGAGATCCACAGTGCTTTCCTCCCTCCCCTCCCACGCCCCAAGGGCTGGATATAAATAGACAGATCCTGTCCTCGCCTGGCAGGCGGTGTCCTCAGCCAGCCCTGGGACGGTGACAAAAAATGGCAGTGAGCACTGAAGCTCCTGAGCCCGGCCCTGCCCTGTCTGGCTGGAAGTGTGGGGGAACGGGGCATTCTCTCCTTCCCCCAGTGAGAAAAAGGCTTGCTTTGGGATGGTCTGATTGGAATGGCACTTGCTGCCCACTGGGTGGGGCTGGTGTGCTCTGCTGCCCGTTCAGGTGCCCCAAGGGTGCTTCCTGCCAGGGTGCCCCAAGGGTGCTGCCCAGCTGGGGTGGGGCTGGTCGGCCTCAGCCTGTGCCCCAGCAGTGTGTGCAGCCATGGCTGACTCCATTCCCAACCTCTGGGAAAGCCTGGATGTGTTGATGAGCGCTCCATGTCCTTTCAGGAATGCTGAAAGCTTTCCTTTCCTTTTTTCCCCTTTCCACCCTTTCCTCGTTTGCTGACCACCACGATTTCCCCTGTCCCAGGTGATGTCCATCCTCCTGCACGGTGATGCTGCATTTGCAGGGCAGGGCATCGTGTACGAGACCTTCACCTGAGTGACCTGCCCTCCTACACCACCCACGGCACCGTCCATGTCGTGGTCAACAACCAGGTGAGGAGCCAAGCCCCTGGGCCTGGGGGTCCCAGGCAGAGCTTTCCCTGCAGGCTCTGGGCCAGGGAGTACCAGGGGGTTCTTCTCATCCAGCTGCTCAGCAGCAGCTTTTGAGCCCAGTCTGGCTCCCACAAGGACGTGGTGGTGAGTTTGGTAATGTCCCTGAAGCTGGGACCCCACCAGGGTGTGCTTGGGGCTCTGCTGGGCTGTTTTGGACCCTCCCTCACATGACCCAGGTGGCTCCTGAGGTGACAATCCGCTGTTTGGTGTGCCAGCTCTGACAGGTGACAGGTGACAGGGCTGATCCTGCCTTCTACCACAGAAACCAGAGGCATTCCACTGGCCTTGGGTTTTATTAAACCACAGAAACCAGAGGCATTCCACTGGCCTTGGGTTTTATTAAACCACAGAAACCAGAGGCATTCCAGCTGTGACCTTGTGTTTATTAAAATAAATTAAAATATTAAAACAAATATTTATTAAAATATCAATCTAAATACTGTAGATTTGGGCAAATGCATCCAAAGATAGAAAGATTCAGTTATGTTTTAGTTTCTTTTAAATCAGTCCCACGGGTGCAGCAGAAATGTTGCTGCTGTCCGGACCACAGGGGACGGGCACAGGGGGTGGGCACAGGGGATGGGCACAGGGGGTGGGCACAGGGGATGGGCACAGGGGTGGCACAGGGGATGGGCACAGGGGATGGGCACAGGGGGTGGGCACAGAGGATGGGCAACAGGGGGTGGGCACAGGGGATGGGCACAGGGGATGGGCACAGGGGATGGGCACAGGGGGTGGGCACAGGGGATGGGCACAGGGGATGGGCACAGGGGATGGGCACAGGGGATGGGCACAGGGGGATAGGGGAAGGGACGGACACAGGGAGGACACAGGGATGGTACAGGGGATGGGCACAGGGGGTGGCACAGGGGATGGCACAGGGGATGGCAGGGGTGGGCACAGGGATGGGCACAGGGGGTGGGCACAGAGGATGGGCACAGGGGGTGGGCACAGGGATGGGCACAGGGACATGGGGCACAGGGGATGGCACAGGGGGATGGGCACAGAGGGATGGGCACAGGGATGGGCAGTTCCTGGGCCAGCAGAGCTGTGACATTGGTGTGCCATGAAGGAGCTGCACAGCAAAGCCACAGGAGCTTTAGTGCTGTGCACTGGAGAAATACAAGAATACAGATCCATGAAAATACAAAAACTAAAAATCCTAAGGGATCAGTTGGGGAACAATCCCAGTGTCACAGCTGTCCCTTTCTGGCTGTGGGACAATCCCAGTGTCACAGCTGTCCCCTGCTGTCCCTGACCCCACCCCTGTCCCTCAGGTCTGAGCCGCATTCTGAAGACGCGCGGGGAGATGGTGAAGAACCGGACGGTGGACTGGGCCCTGGCAGAGTACATGGCCTTTGGCTCCCTGCTCAAGGAGGGCATCCACATCCGCCTGAGCGGCCAGGACGTCGAGAGGGGCACGTTCAGGTAAAGGCAGCCCTGCTTTTGGGGGCTCCAAAGGGATTCCAGCCCTTCTGGAAGGAATCCAAAGGCTGATGGTGAAGTGACCCTCACCCCTTTCCAGCCATCGCCACCATGTCCTGCACGATCAGAACGTGGACAAGAGGACCTGCATCCCCATGAACCACCTGTGGCCCAACCAGGCCCCCTACACAGTCTGCAACAGCTCCCTGTCCGAGTACGGTGTCCTGGGTGAGTGACCAGCCCAGTGCCCGCTGCCCAGGCCACTCTGAAGGGTATCCCACCCCCCTGACCTCTCCTCCATCCCTCAGGCTTCGAGCTGGGCTTTGCCATGGCCAGCCCCAACGCCCTGGTGCTTTGGGAAGCGCAGTTTGGAGATTTCCACAACACCGCCCAGTGCATCATCGACCAGTTCATCTGTCCCGGGCAGGCCAAGTGGGTCAGGCAGAACGGCATCGTGCTGCTGCTGCCCCACGGCATGGAGGGCATGGTAAGCACTGCCCTGCCAGCCTGGAGGCAGTGGCACGGACAGGAGCACTGGTCACAGCCTTTGGCCACAATGACCGTGCTTTGCTTGGTCCCCGCAGGGTCCCGAGCACTCCTCTGCCCGCCCCGAGCGGTTCCTGCAGATGTGCAACGACGATCCCGACGTCTTCCCTGTGAGTGCTGGTGGCCACACCGCGTGTGCTGGTCAGCCTGGCCCTCCTGGGCCAGGATTGGGGTGGTGCTGGTCAGCCTGGCCCTGGATTGGGGTGGTGCTGGTCAGCCTGGCCCTGGATTGGGGTGGTGCTGGTCAGCCTGGCCCTGGATTGGGGTGGTGCTGGTCAGCGGCCCTGGATTGGGGTGGTTTGCTGGTCAGCCTGGCCCCGGCATTGGGTGCGTGTGTCAGCCTGGCCCCGGATGGGGTGGTGCTGGTCAGCCTGGCCTCCGGATTGGGGTGGTGCTGGTCAGCTGGCCCGGATTGGGGTGGTGCTGGTCAGCCTGGCCCGGATTGGGGTGGTGTGGTCAGCCTGGCCCGGATTGGGGTGGTGTGGTCAGCCTGGCCCTGGATTGGGGTGGTGATGATCAGTCTGGCCCTGGATTGGGGTGGTGCTGGTCAGTCTGGCTCTGGACTGGGTTGGTGCTGGTCAGCCTAGTCCTGGATTGGGGTGGTGATGGTCAGTCTGGCCCTCCTGTGCCAGGATTGGGGTGATGGTGGTGGTCAGCCTAGTCCTGGATTGGGATGGTGGTGGTCAGTCTGGGCCTGGATTGAGGTGCTGGTCAGCCTGGCTCTCCCGTGCCCTGCACTGGGGTGGTGGTTAGCCTGGCTCTCCCGTGCCCTGCACTGGGGTGCTGGTCAGCCTGGACCTCCTGTGCCCTGGATTGGGGTGCTGGTCAGTCTGGCATGGGATGCCCTGGGCTGATGCTGCCCGCAGGGTTTGGGTAAAGCTCCTGAACCTGGTGGTCAGGCTGCACCTCCACTGAACCTGTGGCCACGGCATTGTCCAAGGCAGAGGTGGCCCTGAAAGTGGCCTGAGGGAGGGGGCTGCTGGCCACCCTCATGGCCAGACCAAGATGGAGGGCACAGCCCTGGAGCCTCTCCCAGATCTTTGGGGGTCTGTGCACTCGGGAGAGGGAGGGGAAGGAAGGGAGGGAGGAAGGAAGGAAAGGGAGGGCTGGGGAGCACTCCTCTCGCTGCGGCTGGAGGCACAAAGCCAAGAGGCACCGTGTGTTTCCCGAAATGCCCTCACCCCCGTGCTGGCCGAGGCAGAAGCTGGATGACTTCGATGTGCGCCAGCTCTACGAGTGCAACTGGATCGTCGTCAACTGCTCCACTCCAGCCAACTTCTTCCACGTCCTGCGGCGCCAGATCCTGCTGCCCTTCCGCAAACCGGTCAGTGCCAGCAACTCCTCACCCAGCTCGGTGCCCAGGCACATCTGGTGTCCCTGCCTGGCTGGGGTGGGGCTGGGGGCAGCTGTTGGGCACCCCCAACACGGGCAGTTGGGCTCTGCGTGGCTGAGGAGCTCGTGGGGCTCAGGACTGGCCTGGAACTCATGTGCAGCTGCTGGCTCATGGGGGCTGGGACCCCTTCCCACACTCCACGGGGAGGGCAGGACTGACCAATAACCTAATTCAGCCACTTCCAGTCAGCTCCAGCTATGGGAGAGGCAGGTGCTGGGTGACCCCTCGGCCTCCTCCCCAGGGAACACCCTGGCTTCGATGTCAGTGATGGGTGTCCAACCTGGCAGAGCACTGCAGCTGCATGGGGAACAAATCTGGCAGCTGCTGCCACTCAGGGAGGGTGGGCAGGGGAGGGCAGGGGGGCAGGGTGGACAGGCAGGATGGACAGGGGAGGGCGGACAGGATGGAGGGAGGCAGGATGGGCAGGGTGGGCAGGGGAGGGCGGGCAGGATGGGCAGGTGAGGGCAGGATGGATGGACAGGCAGGATGGACAGGGGAGGGTGGGCAGGATGGACAGGGGAGGCGTTTCAGGCAGGACTGACCACTTTGCTGTCCCTCTTGTCCCCACTGCAGCTGATAATCTTCACTCCAAAGTCGCTGCTGCGCCACCCCGAAGCGCGCTCCAGCTTCGATGACATGCTGCCAGGTACGAGTGTCCCCCCAGGCTGCTGCACGGGGTGAAGGGCAGGAGCCTGTGGCCTTGGCTAAAGTCCACCTGGCAACAGCCTCCCCATGCTGGACAGTGGCCGAGTGAGGCCAGGGCCATCTCCTTGGCACACGGGAGCCCCCATGGTCAGGGCTGGGCCTGGCAGCCTTGGCAGGCGTGGCTCAGTGCTGCTTCCACTTGGGGATCTGACAGCCCCAAGTGACAAGTGACAGTTTGCAGTGGCAGTTGCACCTGTACCTGAGTCAGCTGAGTGCCCAGGGGGGTCCTAGAAGGGGCTGGCACGGGATGGCAGTGACCGCTGGCACAGCGCAGTGACCCCCATGGCTTAGGGTGCGGTGACCACTGGCACAGCGTGGTCACCCCTGGCCATCAGGACGTGCCCCCAGTGTACGGAAGCACAGTGACCCCCGTGGCTCAGGGTGCAGTGACCACAGTGACCCCCTGTGGCTCAGGATACAGTGACCACAGTGACCCCCTGTGGCTCAGGTGCAGTGACCACGGTGACCCCCCCGTGGCTCAGGGTGTAGTGACCACAGTGACCCCCCGTGGCTCAGGGTGCAGTGACCACAGTGACCCCCCTGTGGCTCAGGGTGCAGTGACCACAGTGACCCCCTGTGGCTCAGGGTAGTGACCACAGTGACCCCCGTGGCTCAGGGTGAGTGACCAAGTGACCCCCGTGCTCAGGGTCAGTGACCACAGTGACCCGCCATGGCTCAGGGTGCAGTGACCACAGTGACCCCTGTGGCTAGGATACAGTGACACGTGACCCCCCCCGTGGCTCAGGTACAGTGACCACAGTGACCCCCGGGCTCAGGGTGCAGTGACCACAGTGACCCTGCCATGGCTCAGGGTGCAGTGACCACAGTGACCCCCCTGTGGCTCAGGGTGCAGTGACCACAGTGATCCCCCTGTGGCTCAGGGTGCAGTGACCACAGTGACCCCTCCGTGGCTCAGGGTGCCATCGTGTCCCCTGCAGGCACACACTTCCTGCGGGTGATCCCCGACAGCGGCCCCGCAGCGCAGAGCCCCGAGCAGGTGAAGCGGGTGCTGTTCTGCACAGGGAAGGTGTACTACGACCTGACCCGCGAGCGCAAGGCCCGCAACATGGAGGCCGAGGTGGCCATCACCAGGGTGGAGCAGGTGAGCCCCCGGGGTCCCGCCCCCACCATGCCTGTGACCCTGTGACACTGCTCTGCATCCCTGTGACCCCATGACACCGCCCCATGTCCCTGTGACACTGCTCCACATCCCCGTGACACCACGCTGTGACACCATGCCATGTCCCCCGTGATGCCGCTCCATGTCCCCCGTGACACTGCCCATGTGCCCTGTGACACTGCTCTGTGTCCCTGTGACAAGGCCCTGCGTCCCTGGTGACACTGCTCCGTCTCCCCCCTGACACCCCCTGTGTCCGACACTGCCCCGTGTCCCCGTGACCCTCCCCATGTCCCCCGTGACACTGCCCTGAGCCCCTGTGACACCACCCATGTCCCCTGATACCCCCATGTCCCCTGACACCCCCTGTGTCCCTGCAGCTCTCCCCGTGTCCCCTGACACCCCCCATGTCCCCTGACCCATGTCCCCTGACTCTCCATGTCCCTGACACCTCCTGTGTCCCTGTGACCCCCTCCGTGTCCCCTGACCCCCCGTGTCCTGCAGCTGTCCCCATGTCCCTGACCCCATGTCCCCAGCTGTCCCACCTGACCCCATGTCCCTGCAGCTGTCCCCATGTCCCCTGACCCTCATGTCCCGCAGCTGTCCCATGTCCCCTGACACACCCCCATGTCCCCTGACCTGCCCCGTGTCCCCTGACCTGTCCCGCAGCTGTCCCCATGTCCCCTGACCCCCCTGTCCCCGCAGCTGTCCCCGTTCCCGTTGACTGCTGCAGCGGGAGGCACAGAAGTACCGGCGGCCGAGCTGGTGTGGTGCCAGGAGGAGCACAAAGACCAGGGCTACTACGACTACGTGAAACCGCGGCTCCGCACCACCATCAACCGCGCCAAGCCCGTCTGGTAGAGGCTGGGGCGGCCTGGGGCTGGGAGGGGGTCTGGGGAGGGTGGTGGCCCTGGGCTGGGAGGGTCTGGGAGGGGCTGGGGTGGCTGTGGGCTGGGAGGGGGTCGGGAGGGTGGGGTGGCTGTGGGGCTGGGAGGGGTGTGGTGCAGGGGTTGTGGAAGGGGCTGGATGGGAGGGTCGGGTAGAGCGGGGTGCTAGGCTGGGAGGTTGGTCAGGTGCAGGGTGCTGTGAGTGGAGGGTGGTGGCTGTGGGCTGGGACAGGGTCTGGGGAGGTTGAGGATGGCTGTGAGGTGGGAGGGGTCTGGGGGTGGCTGGGAGGATGGGAGGGGCTGGTCCTATCTGGTCAGGGTTGCAGGGGGCGGCTGTGGGGCTGCGAGGGGGTCTGGTGTGCGGCTGGGGGTGGCTGTGGTGCCGGGATGGCTCGCCCGGTCGGTTGTTTGGGACACACCCTCGTCACGCTCCACCCTGTCCCCGGCAGGTACGCGGGCCGGGAGCCGGCAGCCGCCCCCGCCACCGGCAATAAGAAAACGCACCTGACAGAGCTGCAGCGGCTCCTGGACACGGCCTTCAACCTCGATGCCTTCAAGGACCTGGCCTGAGCGCCGGCGCGGCGCAGCATGCTCCTCCGTCTGTCTGTCCGTCTGTCTGTCCTTGGCTTGCTCTGCCCTTAACTACAACTACAGACCTTGTCAACCCCACTCTGCTGCCTCGAGTCCTTGTGTGCCCGGGTGCAGGAGGGTCTGGGGACTGCCCGCTGCCGTGGTGGGGACACCCCGGACTCCTGCAAGGACTGGGGCTGAACTCTGGGGGTGTCCCATAGCCCCGCAAGAGGGGCCGGTCTCCAGGGCTCTTCCATGGGGGTGTCCAGTGCAATGAGTCAGGTTCCTCCCAGTTCCTCCCAGTTCCTCCCAGTCCTGGATTTGCCCCTGTGCAGCCGCTGCCTCTCAGAGGAGGGAGATGCCCAGGCGGGTGTGACAGCGCTGTGCCCCGGTCTCATTTTGCTCCTCGGGGAGCGCCTTGTCCCCGTGTCTGTGCCATCCTCCATCCCTGAGCCCCCGTGGGCACCGGTGCTGTCCTCTCGTGGGAGATCCCGAGTGGCGGTCGAGGGGGGAGATCTGCGGCTGGGGCTCCGTGTTGGCATCTCCAGAGCCCTCCCGTGGGAGGTGGGGGACAAGGGGGGCAACCCCAGCTGGGGCTCGCTGTCGGTGTCCCCGGGACCCACCGCACACCTTCAGCCGCAGGGGAGAGGTCGGGGTGGGGGGCGACACTCGCCACACCTCGGCGCACGCTCACGGTCGCGCTGTCACACACGGGTGTCACACAGTGTCACACCCGCCGTCGCGCTTCCGCCGGTGTCACACAGTTCCACTGCGTGTCGCGCTGTCACGCACCGGTGTCACACAGTGTCACACTCGCCGTCGCGCTGTCACGCACCGGTGTCACATCGTGTCACACTCGCCGGTCGCGCTGTCACGCACCGGTGCCACACAGTGTCACACTCGCCGGTCGCGCTGTCACACACGGTGTCACACAGTGTCACACTCGCCGGTCGCGCTGTCACGCACCGGTGTCACACAGTGTCACACTCGCCGGTCGCGCTGTCACGCACCGGTGTCACATCGTGTCACCCACCGTGCGCGGGCCCGGCGTCTCCGCGCGCAGCCTGTTCGCGCGCAGCCCGTTCCCGCGCGCACGTGCACGGCGCCGCGTGCGCGCGCGTCCCGCGGTCCCCTCCTCCCCCCCCCCCCCCCCCACCCTTCCTCGGCGCTCGGCTACCCGCGCCTGGCGCGGCGGGGGCGGCCTGCATGCTAACGAGCGCGCGGCACCATTGTGCGCGGTGGCGGCGCGGCCCCGCCCCGGCCCCGCCCGCGGAGCCGCGCGCGGCGCGGCTGAAGATCCGCGCAGCCTCCGCGCCGCGCGCGCCCCGCGCCGCCAGGGCCATCTTGGGCCGCCGCGCGGTGAGAGCGGAGCGCCGGCGGGGGGACGGCGGGGGGCGGGCGGGGCGCCGGGGCTCCCGCGAGCCCCTTCCGCCGCGCGGGGGGGTGGGGCGGTGCCATGGCGATGGGGGGGCCCGGCCCCGGGGCCTGTCCCTGCGGTGCGCCGGGGAAGGAGCGGCGGGGCTGTCACCGCCGCGAGGGGCGCCGGGGGCCGGTGGCTCCGTGGCCACCGCGAGCGTTCCCCTCTCCGTGCCTTTCCTCGGGGCGACCGCCCGCCGCCCTCCGCGGCCCCGGGAGGAACCGAAAGCGCCGCTGACCCCGCGGCCCGCTGCCGGGCGGCTGGAAATACCCCGGCAGCGGGCTGCGGCGCCGGGCGGGGGGCCGCGTCCTTTCCCCGGAATCCCCGCGGTTGCTCCCGCCCGCGGGCGCGGGGAAGCCCCCGGAGCTCGCCGCCCCGGGGGGATCTGTCGCGGCGGCGGCCGGCGCGGGGGGGGCCCGGAGCGGGGGGCGCGTGCCGGCCGGAGCCCGTGCCAGCCGCGGGCCGGACGCCAAGGCGGCCGGGAGGCTGGGGGGGCCAAGCCCACGGGCTGTCTCCCCCCGCCCCGGCCCCTCCGGGGCGGCGCCCCTCACCGCCGCTCCACTGCTTCCCGCAGCCCCAGTGACAGACGGTGCCGCTGTCCCGCAGTGCCCGCCGCGGCCTCGGAAGACCCAGCCCGCACCCGCTGATGAGCTCCATGAACCCCATGAAACCCTCGCTGCCGCCTGCGCCCCACGGGTGGGCGCCGGGGCAGCGTCCCTCCATCCACCTTTGCATCCATCACCCCATCCGTCCATCCATCCATCCATCCATCCATCCATCCCTGCCTGCTCCTCCATCCCCCTCCATTTTCCATCGCTCCATTTTCTCAATCCCTCCAACCCCCAGTCCCCTCTGTCCCTCCATCGCTCTGTCCTTCATCTTCATTAATTTGTTTTTCTTTCTAGTGATGGTTCATTTGCATACGAGGCTGTTCCTTGGCAACCGAGCACCAATCAGCCGCCGGGATCCCTCTCCGTGGTAACCACTGTCTGGGGTGTCAGCAACCCCTCCCAGAGCCAGGTACCAGCAGCGCTTCTGCCCCAGGGACCCCCCCAGACCCGGATGCTGTTGCCCTCTGCCTGACCCGCTGCCTCCCCCCAGGTTTTTGGCAGCCCCATGGGCCCTGGGGGGAGCACCTCCAGCACCCCGCTGCTACCTGGCATGGCAGGCACCGGCTCGGGCATGAGCTCGCCACCGTTCCTGCCGCAGCAGCCCTTCGCTGAGGGGGCACCGGGGAAGGGGTACGTGCAGCCGAGTGTCTACGGCCGCAACACCTACCCCGGTGGGCCAGGCTTCACCGCCAGGTAAGGCCAGCCCCGTGCCCCAAGGCCTGACACATGCCCTGCTGCAGGGTCACTGCATGCTGCCCTTCCTGCTTCTCTGTTCTCCAGCTACAACGGTGGCCCGAGCGGCCCCGCAGGGATGGGGCTCCCCTCGCACGCCAGCCGCGCCACCGCTGACTTCACCCAAGCAGCAGCTGCTGCCGCCGTGGCCGCGGCCGCTGCCACAGCCACGGCCACAGCCACGGCCACGGTGGCAGCGCTGCAGGAGAAGCAGAGCCAGGAGCTGAGCCAGTACGGCACGGTAAGAGCCTGGCTCTGGCAGAACCAGGGGAGCCGACAGTCGCCCTGCCCTGCCATGACCCCCCTCTCTTCCTTGCTGCAGATGGGCACGGGGCAGTCTTTCGGCAGCCAGTTCCTGCCCCATGCCGGGCCCCGTGGCCCCACGAGCATGAGCCCGGCTGGCATGGCAGGTGTCGTGGCCCCCTCTGGTGTCTCCCCCGTGAGCATGAGCCCGGTGCGGGCGCCCGGGTCCGGCCCCCTGTATGGCGGGCAGCGCCTGCCTCAGCACTCGTACCCCGGCCCGCCCCAGAGCCAGCAGCTGCCCCGCCAGAGTCTCAAGCGGGCGTATTCCAGTGAGGTGAGTGCTGCCTTGGCAAAGGCTACGGCGCATGGGGACCCCGTTTGCTGGCGGTGCTGACTCCCCGGCCCCACAGGGGTACCCAGCACAGCAGTACCTCCAGGGCGGGCAGTACGCTGCAGCTGGTGCCCAGTATGCCCCCAGCGCCCCCCAGTCCTCCGCTCCGTCCCCCTCATACCCTGGCCACAGGCTGCAGCAGAGCATGGGCCAGTACCTCTCCGCTTCAGGCACTGCTGGACCCTATTACAAGGTACCACAGGGGGAACGGTGGGCAAGGGGTGGAGGTCTGGGCATATGCCACGCCCCGGTGCCAGCCCCTGGAGACCTTCCTCCTCCCGCAGCCAGCTGACCAGTTCAACGGGCAGAGCAGCGGCTTCAGCTCCTACAGCCAGGCAGCCATCAACGGGGTGAGTGGCAGCGGGCAGGGTGGGGGCTGTGCCAGCCTGGCCGGACACTGAGGGTGCACGGTGCCTCCACAGCCGGGCCGGTCGCTGCCTGGGTACCCCAGCTCGCCGCTGGCCGGGAATCCCACGCCACCCATGACGCCAGGCAGCGGCATCCCCACCTACGCGTCCCCCGGGCAGGATGTCAAATCACCCTTCCTGGCGGATATGAAGCCCAGCGTTGCCCCCCTGCACCCATCCCCGTCGGGTAGGTGTCCCTGGTGTGGGGGATGGGGGCACTTCACAGGGGTCACCCCCCTGCCCCAGCAGCCTGCTGTGGGCCTCTCTCCTGGTAGCCCTGTGGCCTTTGCCCCTTTAAATTAAGGGTAGGAGGGGCTCAGGAAGGCGTGACACTGACAGGGTTTGGGGGCTGATTGAGGCGGGGTGGAGCTTTGTGGAGGGCTTGTTAAAGGGTGGCCTCAGTGGGAGGGGCTTTTCAGGAGTGGTGGTTTTTGGGGGGGGCCCACTTATAGGTGGGGCAGTCTGCATTGGAGGGGCTTGCATAGGGTGGGTTTCCTAGAGCTAACCGAGGACTCGGTGGATGGGTTCTCTGTAGTGGTGGGGGGCGGGCCCGGGTGGGACCATTTTGGGTGGGAGGAACTTCCCGCTCGGGGCTGCGGTTTCCGGGGTGGGCAGGGCCGCTCGGTGGAGGTGGAGCTTCCTGCGGGGAGGGTCCCCGTGCGGTGGGGCAGGGTCAGGGTGTGGCGGGGCCCTAGGTGAGGGTGGCGCTTTCCCTGATGGAAAAGGGACCGACCCCGCAGGGCCGGCCCCCGGCGAGGAGTTGCGGCTGACCTTCCCGGTGCGGGACGGCGTGGTGTTGGAGCCCTTCCGCCTGCAGCACAACCTGGCTGTCAGCAACCACGTCTTCCAGCTCCGTGACTCTGTCTACAAGACCCTCATGATGAGGTGGGGGTCCTGGGGTACCTCGTGTGGTGTCACTGCTGTGTGGCACATGGTGGCACAGTGTTGGCACAGCACTGTGCTGCGGTACCGCTGGATTTTGTCACAGTGCCATATGACACAGTGTGGTTTAGCACTGCATGGTTCCGCATGGCTTGGAGCAGTGTGGCACGGTGACACCCGGTGCGGTGGCTCACCACACCCTGCCTCGCCCCCAGGCCCGATCTGGAGCTGCAGTTCAAGTGCTACCACCACGAGGACCGGCAGATGAACACCAACTGGCCGGCCTCGGTGCAGGTGAGCGTCAACGCCACGCCGCTCACCATCGAGCGCGGGGACAACAAGACCTCCCACAAGCCGCTCTACCTGAAGCACGTCTGCCAGCCAGGCAGGAACACCATCCAGATCACCGTCACCGCCTGCTGCTGTGTGAGTCAGGGGAGGGCACCAGGAGAGGGAGGGTGCAGGTGGGGGCACAGCTCAACTTCCTCCCCGTTTCTCTGCAGTCCCACCTGTTTGTCCTCCAGCTGGTGCATCGGCCCTCGGTGCGCTCAGTGCTGCAGGGGCTCATCAAGAAGCGCCTGCTCCCCGCTGAGCACTGCATCACCAAAAGTGAGCACCTGGGTCCTGCAGGGCAGGAGGATGCACCGTGGCAGGGTGGGGGTGATGGTGCCCTATTGCCACCACGGTGCCACCCCCATGCCACTGTCCTTGTTCTGACCCTTGGTGCCCCTCGCCCCCACCTCCCCAGTCAAGCGCAACTTCAGCAGTGGGACCATCCCGGGGACGCCAGGGCCCAACGGCGAGGATGGCGTGGAGCAGACGGCTATCAAGGTGTCCCTCAAGTGCCCTATTACCTTCCGGAGGATCCAGCTCCCAGCCAGGGGTCATGACTGCCGGCACATACAGGTATGGGTGGCAATGGCAGAGTGCTGGGGATGTCCCCCACCCAATATCCTGCCCCCCTCCATCTCAGCTGCTGCTCTTCCCCACAGTGCTTTGACCTGGAGTCGTATCTGCAGCTCAACTGCGAGAGGGGGACATGGCGCTGTCCTGTCTGCAAGTAAGTGAGGGCCACTGTGGGGCCATGCCCAGGTGTGCCTGCCTGCAGGACAGGGGCGAGTGTTTCACTGCCTGCGGGGAATGTTTCCTGCCCTGGGAGAGGGGTGGTTCTTGCCTCGGGTGGAGGTTCCCATATCTCACTGTGCCCTCACCCTGCCTGCAGTAAGACGGCCCTGCTGGAGGGGCTGGAGGTGGACCAGTACATGCTGGGCATCTTGATCTACATCCAGAAGTAAGTGCCCTCCTGGAGGCTGTGTGTCCATCCCTGCCTGCTCCTGTGCCACCCCTGGGGGGTTGTGCAGCCACTGCCCCAAACCTCACCTCCCTGCCCTCCTGCTGCCCCTAGTTCAGAGCACGAGGAGATCACCATTGACCCGACGTGCAGCTGGAAACCCGTCCCCATCAAACCCGACGTCCACATCAAGGAGGAGCCGGAGGGGCCGGTGCTGAAGCGGTGCCGGACGCTCAGTCCTGCGCACATGGTGCTGCCCAACATCATGGAGATGATCGCAGCTCTGGGGCCTGGCTCTGTGCCCTTCCCGGCATTGTCACAACCTCCGGCAGGGGCTGCCACTGACTACGGCACCCCGGGTACGGGGGGGCCCATGGGGGACAGGACTGAACCCCATCCCTGCGTGTGTGTCCCCCAATTGCCCCATTTCCTCTCACAGGTTCCAGCTTTCTGGGACCTGGGGGCTTCCCAGAGCCTTTCGCCGCCCCTGGTGCCCCTGGCACCTCAACACTGAGCGACTTCACACCAGGCCCCCCCTCCATCTCCTACCAGCCCAACATCCCCGGTGGCCTTCTGGCCCCTGAGAAGCCTCCTGTGCCCCCTCTGCCCACACAGGTCAGTTGGGCTCTGGGTGGGGGCGTTGCCCGCAGGCCCCCATGTCTCTCCGTGGAGGAGCTGGGGGATCCCAAGGGAGGGAGGGTCTCACAGCTGTGCTCTTTGCCCCGCTGCCAAGCTTCCCCTGCCAGGCCGGATGGAGCCGTCCCACCCCGCGGTGCAGACAGGGCTGCACAACACTCCTTCAAGCAGCCAGCCGGCCCCCACGCTGCACTCGCGGGGTGCAGTGGCACGACAACCCCTGGGACCCCCGGCCCACGCTGCTGACCTCGTCTTCCCCCCCGCACCCGGCATGGCCGCGGCGGGTGACGGCTCGGAGCCCACCCTCGACGTGAGTACTCGGGGGGGTGGCCGAGGGTCCTGCTGCCGGCTCAGGACCCCAGCTGCTGCGGGGGGGTGGGCAGGAGCTGCGGAGAGCTGACCATCACACACTAACGCCCCCAGCTCCTGCCCGAGCTGACGAATCCCGACGAGCTGCTCTCCTACCTGGGGCCCCCCGACCTCCCCAGCAGCAGCAACGATGACCTCCTCTCCCTCTTCGAGAATAACTGAGCCATCCTCGCCCCCTCCGGGGCTGGGGGGCAGCACTGTGTGCCCCTGCCCGCTGCAGAGCTGGGAGCCCCCACCGCGGGGGCTTTCTCAAAGGGCTGCGATGGGACAGACGGGCTGAGCCCCCCCAGAAGCACAAGGCTGTACATAGTGTAGAAACACTACTGCTCCCCTGAGACCCCCCATATTTAAAGGCAAGTGCGTCACTGCGGGGCTGCCGGTTCCCCCCATCAATGTGCAAATGCTGCTGCCCCTGGTACCGCACAGCTCTGTGCGGGGTGCGGGGCTCAGCCTCCGCTGCCCCCGCGCCGAGTTGCCCTGTATGTCCTCGATGGCTATTAAAGGATCCTTCTGCAGGGTCATGCGTCTACCCCATCTTTTGTCATCCCACTGTGGGGCTGGCGCCGCCGCCCCTCTCCGGGCAAGCGGGGGAGATCTGGGGTGGTGGGGGAATCCAGCCTTCTCTGCGGGCAGAGAGGGGAGAGGGTGTCCCGAGCAGCGAGGGAATCCTGCCCTATCCCCGAGCAGCGGCGGCCCGGCCTGGCGGTGAACCAGACCTGTGGTGTGAATCATTAACCGGGGCCGGCCGGGCGCTACCGTAATCCGACGGCGGAGGAGGGCAATCGGGCGCGACGCTGCCAGAGCCGGGCCGCAGCTCCGGCAGCTTCAGGCCCCACACTCCCCGGTGCTGCCGCATCCCCCCGGCACTGTCCCTCACGGCGGCGCGGCGCCCGCACCCGCCTCTTCCCGGCTCTACTACCCTCACGGCAGCCCAGCACCGCACTGAAGCTGCCCCTCATGGCTGCCCGCATTGCCGCTTCCCCCCGGAGCTGCCCTCACGGCGGCCCGACACCTCCCCGGGGCTGCCCTCACGCCGCCCGGCGTTGCCCACCTCCCCATCGCGGGCCCCGCTCCCGCCCCATCCTGCCCCCTCAGCCCCATCCTGCCCTCCTCGCTCCCCATAGCGCATGCGCGCCGCGCCCTGCCAGAGCCAGACCGCGGCCCCCGCCCCGCCCGCGCTTTTTTTTCCCCTTCCCCTCTTTCAAACGCAGAGCCGCCTATTGGCTGCCTGCCCTGTCACTCCGCCACTCTGCCAGCGTCCATTGGTCAGTGCGTCGGCGGAGGCGGGCCCTCCCGGTTCTATATAATGGGCGGCGGGCGCTGCGTTCCTTCTGCTGCGCCGCGCCCGCCGCACGGACGAATATCTGCTGCCCCGCTCGTGTCGCGCCATGGCCAACCCCGTCGTTTTCTTCGACATCGCCGCCAACGGCGAGCCCCTGGGTCGCGTCACCTTCGAGGTGGGCGGGGAGCGGCGGGGAGGGGCGGTGGGCGCCGCTGCAGTTTCCTCGCCGGGCGCGCGGGGCCGGCGGGGGCCGGCGGCGCCGCGCCTGCGCAGCGGGGGCGCGTCGGTGTGGCCGGGTCTGCGGCGCCCCCGGTCGGCGGGCGAACAAGGGCCCCGCCGGCCCCTCGGCATCGCGCTCGGGAGCTCGAGGAGCGGCGGCGCGGTGCAGCCCGGGGCGCCATCGCCCGCGGGAGTCGCGCACGCGGCCCGGTAGCGCTGGTTCCCCGTTAGCGTCGGCCCCCGCTGGCCTCGCCGCC
>VKON01003541.1:0-10712 GCA_009741485.1 Malurus cyaneus samueli | reverse complement strand
ATCCAAGGACACTTCACTGCCTCAGAGCCCCAAAATATGGAAACAACAGAGAATTGGGGGGAGCAAGCTTGGGGTGGGTGACATCATCACCTGAAGGTGGAATTGGAGAATTGGGGCCCGATGTGTTCATGAGGCAGAACTGATAAAAGGGGAAGATCTTGTGACTCGGGGTCCATTTTGGGTGCAGCCTCAGGAGGAGGCTCTGTCTGCCCTCAATGTACCAGCAGGCCTGGATTAAATTTGTCTGCTTTATTCTCTTCACTTTGCCTGGCTTCTGTTTCAGGTGAGCCCTGTTTCAGGCATCACCCTCAGGTACTGGATACCTCTTTCCATCATGGTCGAAAGGACAGAAGCACAGGTGATATCCTTGATTCCTTCAGTAGCTGGGATGAATGCTGAAAGGAACAGGAAAACTCACCAATAAGTGACTTAAAGACTGATGCCATCAGTGGAATTTTGGGTATTTTAATCATGGGGCAGCTTATTTAGCTGGAGACTGATGGGGTTCACCTCTCTAGCAAGGACAAAAAGATTCCAACTCCTGAGCTAGCAGGGCTAATTGAGAGGGCTTTAAATTGAGTTTGGAGGAAGAAGTGGATGAGACCAGGCTCATCAGAGATAATGCGGGGGTGGCGAGGCAGAATTAAGGGCAAAATTGGCAGGACAGCAGAAGCTGCCTGGGCAACATACCACATCTCCCTCGAAGGAATACCCTTTCTTCACATTTGGTGGGAGTTGACTTCAGAGGGGTTTCTGTCCCTCTTCCGATTGCCTTGTCAATGATGCCTTCCCTAGAAAGCCATCTCAGCGGCTTCCCAATTCTAATTCCAGAATACTGGCTGTGGTCATCCCAGTGTTGGAGTGTCAGCGACAATCGCAGGATGGACATGGGGAGAATGTGTCAGGCGTCAACACCTCATTGTTTCACAGCACAACCTTATATACTTTTTCCCCATATCACCCTGTTTTGGTTTGAAACAATGGGAAAAACAAAAACTTTCCAACAACATTTTTAATGTTAGAAAGTCAAGGCATTGCTTTATTTTTTGGCCAGGATGTGCCACAGAAATAACTTCATTCATGCATAGCCTTAGCGTGCAGGAAACATCATTCCATGGCACACGAATTTTGCAAGATTTTCCCCCAAACTTTATCCAGTCAAACCCCATAGAACTTCATTGGTTTAATGTTCATTGGTCCAACATTGCTCAGTTCTCAGGATCTGATTTCTTTGCGTCTCATGCTAATTAGGTCCTTCCCATTATCTCTCTTTTTCCAGACCAGGTCTGTCTGGCCATTGCAGGAGGGAGGCTTGGGGCTGATGTTCTGTTAACGGCCCTTGATGGTCACTGATGGTCACTGATGGCCATTGATGGTCACTGATGGTCACTGCTGGCCATTGACCATTCTCATTTTTTTTGCCAGTCCCCCTCTGTTGAGATGTTCACCTCCTCAGGCCTCGCCTGGTGGAACAATGCCCTGCAAAGAAACCTCAGTGCTCTTCCCCCAGGCCAAAGGCGAACAGAATCTTTGACTGAATTTATATAAAAACATTTTTAAACTGGTGTATTTTCCAACAAGGGGATCTCCAGGCCCCCCAAAGCGGCAGTGGGGGATCCCCAGGCCCTCAATGGCACCCGTGTCCCTCCCCACCTCAGTTCCCTGTGAACCCCCAGACCCCAGTGGCACCGGTGGCCCCCTTGGCTGTGCTGCAGTGCCCTGGGGACTCCCAGCCCCCCAAGAGTGACATCCCCTGGTGACCTCAGCCCCACTGCAGCCAGAGGAGGGCACATGGGGATGCTTTTTGGCCCAGCTCTGAGTGGTCCCAGCAGAGGATGGGTCCCTGTGGGGCAGAGCAGGTTTCCCACCATCACCTCTGAGAGGGACAGATCCACACCCAGCCTGGTGGGACAGACACCCATAACCCACAGTGAGATAATGCCCTGGGGGAACCGGCATCCCCTTCCCCACCCCACGCAGGCCTGGGGAGGCCGTGGGCTCCTTCAGGTGACTGTGCTTGGGCAGCTCCCCCAGCTTGAGAGCCACGCCCTGGCACTGCCACCAGCATCACCCGGGCCCAGTCCCTGCTGCCCTCTCCATCCCCATCCTGATCCTCATCCACGTGCCCATCCCATCCATCCCCATTCCCATCCCCTCCCTGCTGCCCATTCCATCTCTATCCCTGTCCCCAGTCCCCTGTCCCCTGACCTTGTCCCTGTCTCTGTTCTTCTCCCCTGTCTCCATCCCCATACCCGTGTCCCCGTCCCCATCCCCATCCCATTCCCCATCCTCTGTCCTCCATCCATCCTTGTCCCATACCCTAACAAACCCTAACTCTAAACTCTTGTCCCTATCCCTCTGGTCCCGGTCCCCATCCCATACCGTCTTGCCCCCCTCCTCGCCCCCCCCGCCCCACCCCAAGGCCCCATCCAATCCCCCCTCCATCCCATTCCCCATCCCCATCCCATCCTGTGCCCCCATGTCCCCGTCCCCATCACTCCCCCTGTGTCCCCACCCCGAACCGCGACATCGAGGAAGAGGGAGACGAGGAGCGCTCCGACCCCGACACACACATGACACACACACACACCCTGACTCCAACCTGGACCCCAACCCCAACCCCAACCCAACGGGGACCCAAACCTGACCCACACCAGGGACCCCAACACAGCGACCCCTCTGCGGAGGGGGACCTGGGGGTCACCCAGGCCAGAATCCCCCAGCGCCGTCCCGAGGGTGGCGGTTGCAGAGCGTGGCTGATCAGGGTGGGGGCGGCTTTTGGGGTTTTGGGTCCAGGATAGAGCCAGATGCAGGATGGAGTCAAAAGTATGAATTTTATTGGGAGGAGGGAAATGGGGCCACCCCACACTGCACTGTCCCGGCAGAATGGGGGCACCCAGGGGTCAGGTGAGGTCAGGTGGGTCTGGATGGGATCACGCAGGGTTCAAGCAGGGTCAGCCGGGTCAAGGTGAGCCATAGGGCTGGCAGGGGTCAGGTGGAGGTCAGCTGGGGTCAGTCAGGGGGTCAAGGTCAACCAGGTTGAAGCAGTATCACACAGGGCCAGGTGAGGTCAGGAATGGTCACAGAAGGCCAGGTGAAGTCAGGACAGGTCACATGGGGTGAGTCAGACAGGTCACAGGGCAGGTGAGTCAGGAAGGTCACACAGGGCCAGGTGGTTCACAGTCACACGGGCAGGTGGTCAGGCAGTGTCACACATGGGCAGGTGAATCAGGAAGGTCACATGGGGTCAGGTGGGTCAGAAGGTCACAGAGGCCAGGTGAAGTCAGGACAGGTCACACAGGGCCAGGTGAAGTCAGGACAGGTCACACGGGGCCAGGTGTGCTCAGGCAGTGTCACACATGGTCAGGTGAATTCAGGACAGGTCACACGGGGCCAGGTGTGTTCAGGCATGGTCAGAGGGCCAGGTGAAGTCAGGGAAGGTGACCAGGGCCAGGTAAGGTCAGGAAAGGTCACACGGGGTCACCCATGGTCAGGCATGCTCAGAAAAGGTCACCCAGGGCCAGGTGGAGTCAGGTGTATTCAGGACGAGTCAGAACGAGCTGAGAGCCGCAGTTTTGGGGACGATCAATAAATGGGTCAGGCAGAGGCAGCCCTGGGGCACGGGGAGCCGGTGGGAGCACAGGGCACCATGCGCACAAGGAACGGGGGACAGCGCAGCACCGTGCCCGGGGACCCCTCCAGCCCCGGCAGCCCCCCCGGGCCCGGCTCCAGGCGGAACTCGCTCAGGATCAGCCCCAGGAACACCAAGAGCTCGGCCCGGGCCAGGCCCTCCCCGGGACACGAGCGAGCCCCGCAGCCGAACGGCAGCAGCAGAGCGAGAGGGAGCCGGCAGGAACCGCTTCGGGAGGAGGGGCAGGGTCGGGAGACCGGGTGGGGGACACCCGGGCAGGGTGGGCGGAGCCGAGACTAGAAGGATGGGATGGGCACCGGGGATTGGGGAGCCGGGGGAGCGGGGATGGAGGATCCGGTGTTATCAGGGGGAGCTCGGGGGGATGGGGACAGCCTGGGGGATGGGGATCCAGGGGCTATCGGGGGAACCAAGGGCCAGGAACCGCTCTGGGGAGGGGAGCAGAGGTTGGGGGAAGCCGGCGGGGATGGAAGGGACACCGGATGGGCTGGGGATACGGCACCGGTTTGCGCGGATGGGGGGGAGGGATGGAGGATCCAGGGGTATTGGGGGGAGTGTGGGGATCGGGACCACCTCGGGGGGTGGGGGACCAGGGCTATCGGGGGGGACTTCAGCGCGAGGAAATCGCTCCGGAGAGGGGAGGAGCGGGGCAGCCGGGGGAGGGGAGAGACGGGGCTTTGGGGGAGCTGAGGCTATGTGGGAACAAGCGGGCGCTTTTGGGGAACTGGGGCTATGGGGGGACCCAGGGATTTTAGGGGTGAGAGGGGCAGGGGTCGGGGGCTTGACGGGTGATGGGGGAACCCCCGGACTTCTTGGGGGAGTTGATGGGCTTGTATGGGGCAGCCGGGGGGTACCCAGCCATTGGTCTTTTGGGGGAATCGGGGCCAGGAACTGCTTCTGGGGCAGTGGGTCAGGGATCGAGTGGCTCCACAGACAGATGGGATCCCAGGATGATGGGAGGAATAGGGGGTCTATTGGGGGAACCCACCTGCGGGACTTTTGGGGGGGAGCTGGGGCCATGGGGGGACCCAGGATCTTTGGGGTGAGACCCACAGGTTAGAGGGCAGTGGGGGTTTCAGGTTGGAGCTGGGGGTTCAGAAGGGAGACATGGGGTGGTTTTGGGGGTCCAGGGCCTGGGGGGGACCCTTGAGGTTTTGGGGATCCAGGGGCTTCGAGGGGGATCCCCGTGTTCGGGGGGACCCGGGATTTGGGGGGACCCCAGGGTTTGGGGAGGAACTCCCAGGATTTGGGGGTGAACACAGGGGCTTGGGGGGAACCCAGAGGACTGGGGGTGACCCCGGGGGTTTGAGGAGACCCTGAGGTTTGGGGGAACCCAGGATTTGGGGTGACCCCAAGATTTGGGGGTACCCCCAGGGTTTTGGGGTGACCACAGGGGTTTGGGTGGAGCCTCCAGGGATTGGGGGTGACCCCGATGGTTCAGAGATACCCCCAGGGTTTTAGGGTGCCCCCAGGGTTTGGGGTGCCCCCAGGGTGCAGCAGCCCCCACGTACCGGGCAGGAAGGCCTCGGGGTGCTCCCAGATATCGGGGTCCTGGTGCGCCGCCAGCAAGTTGGGGACCAGGACAGTGCCAGCTGCCACTGTGAGCCCCCCGAGACTGCAACGGGACACTGGGATGGACTGGGACATTCTTACTGGGAGGGACTGGTCTGTCCTGTTCCATA
Organism: Malurus cyaneus samueli; assembly: GCA_009741485.1. Lineage (NCBI taxonomy): Eukaryota > Metazoa > Chordata > Aves > Passeriformes > Maluridae > Malurus > Malurus cyaneus. The sequence continues at coordinate 5,381 of VKON01003541.1, read as the reverse complement.
CTGGTCTGTACCGGTCTGTAGTACTAGTCTGTAGTGGTCTGTACTGGTCCATACTGGTCTGTACCGGTCTGTATTGGTCTATCTCGGTCAGTCCTGGTCAGTCACTCTCCATACTGGTCTGTACTGGCTGGTACTGCTCCACACTGTTCAGTCATGGTCAGTCACGGTCCATACTGGTCCGTACTGGTCCATCTCGCTCATTCCCGGTCTATACTGGTCCATACTAGTCCATACTGGTCAGTCCCAGACCATCCCGGTCCATTCCCGATCAGTCCTGGTCACGGTACTCCGGTGTCGCAAACTGGTCCTGGTCACTCTGTGCCATTGCCGTCCATATCCTGGTCCAGTCGACCGGGCGCAGTCATGTGCGATCCAAAGGTCCGAGTCGCCGGCTTCGATTTCCCGGGGTCAGCTCCCCCATCTCCGGTCCTCCGCGTCCCTCCGCGGGCCAGTCACGGACCTGCCCAGTCCCGCGCCGTCCCGTTATCCATTCCGGTTCTCATTTCCCAGGTGTCGTCCATCGCGCCCCGATTCGCCGGGGTACCATGTCCCCGCCGTTGCCCCAGTCCCAACATTCCCGTCTTTCGATCCATTCCCCGTCAATTCACGACCGGGTCCAGTCCCGATTCATCCCGGTTCATTCCCTACCCGTCATTCCCGGTACCATTCCGTCCCGGGCCACAACTTCGCTGTTGAGCCCTACCACCGCATCCCAATCCAGGGTTCTCAATCCTCGTTCCATATTCCCGGTCCACTAGTCCCGATCCCTCCTAGGCCCATTTTTCCCGGTCGTTCCCATTTCCACTGCCCAGGTCCATTCCCGAGTCTATCCCGGCCATCACCCGGCCCATCCCCCGGTCACTCCACTTCCGTCTCCCGCCCCCCCCGCCCATCCCGTCCTGTTCCTCGTAGTGGTTGCGGGGCGCAGGCGCTCAAGTTTTATGGGGCACGCCGATGGGCGCTGTGGTGGGCCGCAGCCGCCTAGGTCTCGCTGACCGTGGCTCTGCAGGAGGGAGAGGCGGCCCCCGACGACCCCCGTTGCCCAGCCGACAGCCGGATGACGCGATGCGAGTCTCAGGCTCCTGCAGCTTAGGACCTGCAAAGGCTTGGAGGGACGGAGAGGGAAGGTCGAGGATGGGAGGAGATGGCTGTCACGTGGGTCAGGGCCACCCCATGGGAGATGCAGATGGACCCCCAGAGCCCTCCATTATTCCAAAGACCTGCCTCCGGGACCCCAAATCCTTGCTCTGTGGGACCCCAAACAATAAAAAACCTTCCAACCGTCCCTGGACCTCCAAACTCGTGGTCCCGCGTGACCCAAACCTGCTCTGGGGACCCTCTAAATCTATCCCAGGAACCCAAAGTTGGCCCAGGACCTCAAACCTGCTCTGGGGACCCCAAACAAAAGCCCAAACCTGCCCTGGGGCCCTTGGGGAGCCCTAGGGACCCTTGGGACACACAGTGACTCCTTAGGACACATCGGGGACATGTTGATTGAATCTGATTAATGCCGCCATGACGGGACGTACCCAGAACTTCCATGGCCCATCGGAACACACTGGGCATCCCAATGGCTGCGGAATCTGGGCGAGACCCTGGGGACGCGGTGACACCTGGCAAGCTGGCCTGGGGACATCGGGGCACCCTCGGGGTACCGCCTTGGGTACCTACTCCTCATGGGGACACTCGGGCATACCGACTCTGGGGGACACCCTTGGGGACACTGGACTTGGGACACCGGACACTCGGGGACACCCGCGGCGACCACCCCATGGGGAACCTTGGAGTACATGGGACAGCGCAGTGGGCGCGACTCAGCGGTCACCTCGGGGCGGATAGCTGTTGCGCGACGTGGAAGGCCACAGCCCAGGCCAGCGCGGCCGCCGTGGTCTCGGTGCCGCCGATGAACAGATCCACGAGTGCCATGTGCAGCCGGGGGGGGCTCAGGGGACCCCCCTTTACCGAGTACTGCTGGGTCACGGCCACTCGCCAGCGCGCCCCCAAATACCGTGTTCGGGCGGTGGGGCACCGCGCAAACTCCTGGGAGACGGGAACAGTGCCCCAATTGGGAGTTCCTCCGGTAGTCTTCCGAATCCATCCCAAAATCCCACCCCAACCTCTGACCCACCCCACAAAATCCCTTCTCTAAAATTCCAACCCCATCCCCTAAAACTTTGAACCCACCCCAATACCCCTGAACAACACCCCCAAACCCCAAGTTCCTTCCTCCCTCAACCCTCACATCTCCCGACCCCAATCCCTCCCAAGAAGCCCCCAAACCGGCCACAGGGACCCCTACAGGACCCCTCAAGGGACGACGTAGGGTCCCCCCAAGTGCCCCGGGTACCCCGCAAAACTCCCTTCCCCCACTTAAGCTACCGGGTTCCTCTGATCCCCAAGAACCCTTCAATCTCCCGGGTGTTGGCCCTGACCCGACTGTGTCCCCCCCTAATGGGACCCTCTCGTGCTGCCCCCCTGGCCTTCCCCCGCGACCTCCTCTCCCCTCTGTCTGCCGTCCGGACCTGGCGAGAGCCGACGATAGTGACAGTCGCACGTTCCCCGACGGAGCTGCAGCGCAGCTTCTCGCAGGGCTGTGGTTTTTATGGCTGGCAGACGAGCCTGGAGCGCGACCCCACATGAAGCTTCCCCATTGTGGACCCCATAGGGGACTCACAGGGATCCCATAGGCGACCCCATTGGGACCCCAGAGGACTGCATAAAATGATCCCACAGCCAGTACCCAACGCACCTTAGGAACCCACCCCATCTTATCGACATTAACCCATAGAGCATGAGACCCCATTTAGGAACAAATAGAGGACCAACCAATAGGGACTTGACATCTGACTCAGACCCCATGATGAACCCCTATCAAGAACCAGCCTATTAGTGACCCCATAGAGAGGCCCTCACAGCGACCCCCATAAAGATTTACCCAGAGAACCCATAGACGATCCCCCACCCACCCCACAGCAATCCCATAGACACCCAATAATGACCCCGTAGAGACCATAAGGACACCCCATAAGGGATCCCACAGGACCTATAAACACCCACAGAAGAACCCATAGGAACCCCACAGCGACCCACAGCAATTCCCATAGGACACACATAGTGAGCCCTTAGGGACACATAGCGACCCCATGGCGATCCCCACAGGGAGTTCCCGTAGACCCACAGTCATGTGGACTGCATGTGCGATCCCATTCTTTCCAAGGAACCTATATGACCCCAACAGGCGACACCCACAAGCTGACCCATAGAGACCCCATAGTGAATCCATAGGGACCCCATAGGGATCCTATAGCGACTCCACGGCGACCCCACAGCGACCCCGTCGGGATCCCATATCAACCCCACAGCAACCGCACAGCGACCTCTTAGGGACTGCATAGCGACCCACAGCACAATAGGGACCCCGGCAGAGACCCCCAGTGGGAACCCCGTCGGGATCCCATATCAACCCCACAGCAACCGCACAGCGACCCACAGCGCCCCATGGTGGCCCCATAGAGACCGCACAGCGACCCCATATGGACCCCATGGATACCCCATAGAAACCCCACAGAGACAGCATAGCGGAAACACATACCCGGGATTCTCCCATTTAGACTTCCGTATCCCCCCTCATGAATCCCCTCCAGAAACCACCAGCCAATTGAATATATACCCCCATATGGATGCCCCGATAGATCCCCCATATTCTCTATAGCCTCCTATTCTTCCCCATTAAATCCCCCCAAACACCACCATAGTCCCTCATTATTCCCCACTCACAGCCCCGTCCAAAGCTACCTCCCCCTAATACCCCCCCGATGGCTCCGTGCTCCATCCATACACCCGCAGCGGGGGGCAAGCAGTTCCATTGGCCCCGGGACACTTGCCGCACCACCCAAGACCAGGGCAGCTCCCCCAAACGCCATCATCCCCCCATAAACCCCCAAAACTCCCCAAACCCCCCACCAGTAAGGCCCCCCCAGAACCCTCCACACCCTCCCAGACCCCATAATACCCCCGTAAGCATCTCCTCCCCATCTCACCGCAGCGGGCGCAGTCAAGTTCAGGCCATTTTACAGTGCTCTGTGCCCCTCAGAACCCGCAGCAGCTCCCGTAACCCCTCATATCCCCCCATATCCCATGTAAACCCACTCAAACTCCCGCCCAATTCCACCATAGAACCCCCAAAACCCCCGAGAGCGCCGCTCCCAATCTCACCCGGTAGTGAGGGCAGCACGCTCCAGGGCCCGTCAAGCTGCGCGCCCCCAAGACCCAGAGCATCTCCCCAAACCGCCCATTATCCCCCATTAAACCCCCTAATCTTCATACCCCCCTCACCTAATCCCTATCCCAGGCCACAATAAACCCCCCGAATCATCCGACCTCCATCTCATTCGCCGGGGTAGGCAGCGGTTCCAAGGCCCAATGACAGTTGCTGGTGCGCCCGGAACCGCGAGCAGACTCCCAAACCCCCATATCCCCCATATTTCCCCAATAAAACCACCCCCAACCCCCGTCATAGAACCCTCACAAACCCCCCCAGAGCTCCCCTCCCTCATCTCTCACATCCGCAGCGGGGTGGGCAGCAGTTCCAGACGCCATGCACTCGGAGCTGCCGCGTTCATAGACCCACAGCAGCTCCCCACCGCCCCACAACCCCCCATATTCCCCATATAATCCCCCTATTAAACTACCCCAAGCCCTCCATTAAAACCCCACCTCAAACCCTCCATAATATTCCCCCAAGCCCCCCCGAGCCCTCCCCATTCTCCAACAGCAGCAGGGGGGCTCAGCATGCTCCCAGGGCTCCGCACGCTTGCGCGCCCAGACCGTCTAGCACCTCCCTGAAACCCCCCATTAACCCCCCTCATAAACCCCCCCAAATCCCCCTCCCCCCCCCAGACCCAATAACCCCCCCCCCATGCCCTCCCATCTCACCCGCCCAGCCCGGTGGCAGCTAGTTCCATATGCGGCGGACACCTTGCCGCAACCCACACAGACGAGCCAGCTCCCCCAAAATCCCACTTACTCCCATTTAACCCCCCCCAACCCCCCACCCCATTAAACCCCCATAACCTCCCCAATAAATCCCCCAAACCGCCCCAAAAGACCCTTCCACGGACTTAAGGAAGAGGCCCCCTTCCCCATATCCACGCCGAAGCGGGTTTGGCAGCAAGTTCCATGGCGCGGCTTCGGCGCGTGACCCGCCCCAGACCGCAGCAGCTTCCCCAGACACGCGGAGAAGGCGCGGAGCTCCCCCGGGGGGGGCACCTGGGGAGGGGGTGGGCATCACCTGGAACCACCGTGGCGCCCCGCCGCGACACACAACATCCAAAACGGCTCCATAGAACCCCATCAATAACTGGCTCCGCCTTAAAACCCCT